>JBBPDC010076358.1:0-10464 GCA_037974485.1 Hemigrammopetersius urotaenia
CCATCAGCAAACGCTGGCATGGGGGCATAAAAGAACAGAACAAAAGAAAAACAGAAAACCAGGCCTGGTACCGCATCTGGCGTGCCAGCCATGACACTCTTGTTCTTGTTCATGATGCCTAGAAACATCCCTGATTGCCTCTGTCAGTAAAAAAACTTTACTTGTATCTCCATATGCTCTGAACTTTTAGCAGGAGGCACTGAGTTCATTTAATTTCATTCCATATACACAAATATCAGCTGGTCCTAAAAATTATGTTATAATTAAAAGAACGGCATACAAGTGGCCTATATTCTGTTGTTAGCCTTATGCACCTTTCTTGTAATTCATAACATGTTAGTTTACTTAATTTGTGGGAAAAATACACACTACATACAATAGCATCCAGTCTTTAAACTGCTTTGGCCCAGCAACTGTACTGTACTCTAGAACTATAAGAACTATAGTTTGTTTGTATAAATACACACCGTACTGTATGAACAGTCATTACTCTGGTCAGATTTTTTTGAAGCACACTTTCTCTACAGAGAACAAATAGTGTAAAAATGTATGTTATGTTGCATGTTAAATTCCTCAAATTAACGGTAACTGTGCATTAAATGTACAGTAGTGTGCTCTGCATAGACGATGTGCACTTATTCACCCTTACAAAAACAACGAAACTTCAACTGGGATGTAACTTACCTTCAGGCCTTGGCATGCCCAACACCTTCAGTACCTCTGCATTGGTTGGGTTCTGACCTAGAGCCCTCATCACGTCCCCGCACTGCCCAAAAGAGATCTGCCCTGCAGTGGTCTTGGAGAACAGCAAGAAAGCTTCTCTAAACTCTGCATGGAAATAAAGTACAATAATAGATGGGTTATGTTGGAAGAATTGTTATTCTCTTATTAGGTTTCACCTATGTATCATCCTTATGTATAACATTCTCTGCATAAGCATTTAGCAATTAATCGTCCACAATGTGCTTTATATATATATGTGTGTGTGTGCCTGTGTGTGTATGTGCCTAGTTTAGAAACTCTGTAAAAACTTTGTGAGAAATGTTTTTACCATTGATGATGGTAAAACACCTAAATCAGCTTTCTTAAGGGACTAGTTTTGCCTCATGATGCCCTGCACATACTCCTCTGCCATGGGTTTAGCTCCTCAAAAGACTGATAAAAATATATTTCAGCCATCAGGCAACACGTTCATAACTATTTCATGGAATAACTTTCTGTGAGGGAGCTTTTAGAGGCATGAGGTCTGGTTCCATTCACCACCACTGTGAACAATTCTGTGAGTTTCTAGAACGAAATGTTTCGCAACAAACCCACCCTGAACCACTCTGTTTATATCTTAAATCTTTAATTACAGAGGAATTTAGAAAAAAATGAATTTCATCTGGAAGGCAGATCTGATCCACACTTCTAACGGCATGATATCAGTGTAATATAGATATTATAGACTTCAGCTTTCTCTGGTCTTGAAAATATAATATAACATAACCCAGTTCTAAAAATGTGATAAATGTCTGGTATGATGTTTGTAAATACTAGAAAAAACCTTACACACACGTTTTAGCCTAATATAGGCCAATTAAAACCTTACATCTGGAAAATCAAATTGTGGCTCTTGAAATCTACATTCAAAAACATGATTACCAAAAATTGCACCAGCAAAGGCTTGATCTCCACGGTATATGATACGCTTATCAGTGGATGTACAGAATCTACTGTATCAAAACTCAACAAGTGGAAAGAGGAGCTCCATTAGACATTTCCATAGACATGTGGACAAGACTATGCAGCCCACTGAACAATATTACAATATAAATGGCTTATGCAAACATATGTTAATAAAGCTACAATAGGTATATAAGGTATAATGTGTTCAGTGTGAGTTGACTATGGGAATGTATTGCACTGTTTGTGAAAACGCAGTGAAGGAATTCTGGATCACAATTCTGGATCATCAACTGTTAGAACAAATGCTGTCTGTAAAGCTCCTCAATAAAACCAGAAAGGTTTGTCCTTGACTTTATCCAAAACAAACTCAGCACATCATAAAAGAACCTTAATATCAGGCCCAGCATCAGATTGTCTTTCTATTTTGTTTCCTCCCCCAAAAGATGGTTGAGTGTGATGCCTTGGTAATGTTTATAACTAGTGTTGAAGATACCATACGTCACTACACATAAAAAAAAATGTAAGGAAATTGGGAACCTATTCAAGTCATTCATTATTCAGGGATATTTTAATGATATACAAAAAGAAGAATGGGATGAGAAGAACTTTAAAACTAAGATCTATAAGCTGTCTTACTGAAATGTGACCTATAGCTCCACAGAAGAACCCCTGCGATCTTACCTTCGATTTCTTCAGCACTGAAATCCACCTGTGAGAAAGAGAGATTCACATAACAGTTTACTGACAAGGACTAAAAATTGCACCCTGTGCCCCGCCCACTCTGGCCTGGCATCAGCGCTTGCATTCCCTCGATCCCAGCCATTGTACTGGATACCATATTGTCTACCTTGCTTTCCCCTAGGGGCACAGGGGGTGGGGGTGGGGGGACTGAGGACAATGAGGGCGAAAATAGCAGAAATAGCATGTGTCCATATTACAGATGTCTACATGGTTCAGTAATAGAGTGATACATACTCTACATGCTCAGGCGACATATCAGTTCCATCTGTTACTTTTAAAGAAAAAATGAGAGGGAAAACAGATAACTGGGATATGAACACTTATTTTAAGCAAACATTGATTAGATTATATCATATATTATAAATAGTAGTATTAAAAATCTGTTTAAACTGCTAATTTATTCTGTGTTAATTGATCACAGAATATTTTTTTATTCTATGTTAATGTAATAAAATGTTAACATTGCAGTTCTCAGTATGGCACACTTTTTAATGTGATAAATGTCTAAATGATGATTGCAAGTGGTCAATAAAATTGAGTGGAGAAACAAGGTTTTAATTTGACAGAGAACTATGGTCCTTATTTAGGAAACATAACACTAATATATATTTCCATGGCCTCTTTTTTTGACCATTTCTATTTGCCCATTCAATTCAGATGCACTTGATGCAACTGCAGGGTGCTGCATGATAAAGAAAAGAGAATGTTGACAAGAAAGGTCACCTTGCATTGACCCTAACTTTAACCGGGGGGGGGGGGGTTGTTTCAGCATAGTTTCAGAGTACGGATTGAGGAGATTTGTGAGTTAGTGATATACACCCCCACTTTTCACATGCTTGGTTGAGTTTAACTCACCAAAGTTGCAGGATCTTGTTGGATCGGGGACTGGACCACCGGAGCAGAGCTTGGTGCCGGACTGGGTGCATTGAGAGGCTGCTCTGTCTTCTCTTTGCTGCTCTTTGTGTCCTGGCTCTCCGTTGCCATGGCAGTTTGATTCTTAGGCAGAAACAGGGAATACACAATTAGGAGGTTGTCCAAACACTCACTGGTGGGGATAGACAGTGAGAGGTACTGGCCATTATATACTCTACCTTATCCCCTCCTTCTTCATCCAAAGTGGTGGAGGGTAGGAATATTACTCACAGTTCTAAAACTGGAAAGAGCACACTGGATCCTCCAACCACACCTCCGAACCCGCCCATGGACAAGTCTAGGAAGGTTTTTGTCTGTATTCACATCTCTATGCTACTGAACTATGTAAAATGACTGTCATTTTAAAATGTTAACAAAGTTTACATCCTGCATCAGACTCCTTTAAATTAGGTATATAACAGCTATTGTATATAGGACAATGCAGTTTGAGGACCTGAGTATTCCGCATAATTATTCTCTTCCTTTGGCTTGGAATATAAACAGGGTCTCTATAACTGAAACGAAGTGTGAGAATGAGATTCGTTAAGCCTCACAAGTTAAGCCTCTTCGTCTGACATAATGACTTCTACAGAGAGTGTCTGTATTGTTAGTGCTCCCCCTACCATTGCAAGTGTGAATCTTTTTAAATTTGGACACTATATTGGGGGTGGTGGAGGCCTATTGGGTAGGATACTTTCCTCTGGACCAACAGGTCATGGGTTCGAATCCTACCTCCAACATACCACCAAGCAAGACCATTAACCTCAAGTTGCTCCAGGGAGACTGTCGCCTGTAATTAGGGAATGGAAATTGCTTTGGATAAAAGCATCTGCAAAATGACATAAATATCTCTTTCTCATTAAAAGACTTTATTTTAGTTGTTTTAGGCTGTTTTGTTTAGTGAAATAATGTCATTCCATTGGCTTATCACCAGACCAAAAGAAGTCTAAAAATTTGTCTTTCACCTGCCAGTGTCTCATTTTTTTCACCTGCCAGTGCTAAAGGACAGTGTTCATAAAGCTACATAGGCCTATCGCAAAAAAGGACATAAAACTACATGGAAAATGATAAGGAGGCTTGTTTAGTCAAATGTGATGTATTTTTACCTCCGTTGTTGATGCTTACTGGAATAAGGCCTTAGAAACCTTTTTATGTCAGTTGTCACAAAAGGCTTGTGCGGCAATATGCTATATGAACTGCATAAACTTTTCAAGACACATGACATAAAACTAACATGCATGGAAAGTAATGGTGCTTTTTGGAATTATCCTTTATAAACCTTTGGTGTTGGTTTAAATAGGCCTTGTGCTGCCCTCCAGAAGAGTTTTATTATTTGTGGCGTTTGTTGTAATATAATTTATTTCCTTAGCTGCCTCAGATTTCACTGATGAATGGTGGGCAGCAGCGATGACCACATGGATGGAAATGTATTGCATTGTAGTGCTTTGATGCTGTCCAAAATAAGTAACAGGAGTATTTACACCCCCTTTCCTGAACATTTGTGGGCAGTGACGGCCAGATTTTGCCAACGTTTTTGACTTTTTCTCACAAGTGATGGTGTGCAACTGTCTTGGCATGTCAAAACAAACCACTCCTTGCCACTCTGACTGTGGGGCTTAGCTCATCACACATGGTGGTGACAGTAGTCTTAACACTTCAGCACCATGGCCTCTTGCTAACTGATTCACTGGTTAAACTCTAGGGCCTAAACTTAGCTGCTTTGACTAAAGATCCCATACCCTACAACTGTAATATTTCCTTTATCAATTGGAACCATTATAAATAAATGGCCTCTATTTTAATTGTCTCTCTTGACACTTCAGGAGAACTTTCTACCTGCAAGCACACACACACACACACACACAGACTCTCCTTTCCATTCTCCCTTCCTCCAACCCGTGCAGCTTTTGCACATCTGCAGCTTCTTGCATGTTTGTTTATTTTCTTGCACATATTTGTTCATTTTTTTGAAGTTGAATATGTAAATGAACAGTTAATTTGAAATAGCCTGCTTTGGCACCTCCAGAGAAAAAAGAAAAAACCAAAAAATAAAGGATATAGTCTCTTTAACTGTACGTTTGATGAGGGTTACTGCCTGAGTGAGCTGCAGCAGACTAAAGACATGCCATAAAACTGGAACATTCCGCAGCCAGTTACACAAACAAAGTCAAACACACCTGCTTCTAACTTTATTGGGCTTTCTTATGCCATTGCCTCAGTGCTCCTATGTTTGCATCTCCATCACAACCCTAAGAACCCAGAAAAAAGTAATCATTTCAGTTTTTCACCAAAAAGCTGAATGTGGTTTTAAATTTGGCCCAGAAGAATGTCCTCCAAAATTAAGAATTTTCATTCTGTGGTCTGACCTTCTCTTTCAGACCCTCTCACAGTACAAACACGTGCTTCAACATCACCACCCAATGCCAAAAGTATGTAGCGTTAAGACAAGTATGTCCACATACATTCCAATCGAGGAACTCTATTTGTGGGAGGCTTTTCTGACCATGCCATTGTTCCCAGGAGTGAAGAGAACGGCGCCGCATGATCGCTATATCATGGATGTTCTGGAGATTTATGTCACCCAGCGTGGGGTTTAGTCTGGTTTGGCGCTCCTACTGTCTCCTGAATTCACAATGCTAGCCTACCTAGATGATGGTTAGCTAATGTAAATGAATTGGGTGTTAGTGTTCTCCTCCAAGCCTGTTGAGCTGTCCAGTCACATTGTGCAAGTGGTGGGGATGGGAGACAGAGACAAAGAGATTCTCTTAAAAGTTTTAAAACGCGCGTGAACCGGACAAGTCACTGAAATATCAAGGTGAAATTCATCATTGCTTGCGTAGTATAGACCCAGCTCCCTCTGTCCGGGGGTGGGGGGGGTCGCGCTATAAGAATCTTGCGCCGTTAACGCCGTTAACGGCCCAGCACTAATATATATATTTTTTTATAATTTAATAACTGAATATTTTAAATTTACCATGTATCCTTATTAAGTGACTTCATTTAACTTGGAGGAAGCATGTAGTAGTCATCAGCGTTGGTGGTATTGTGTGTCTGAGATATTCTTAGTTGGTGGGTGAACTTGGAAAGAAAAATCCCCTCCTTCCAAAAAAGTGTGCACCAGCAATGTGTATTTTTTTAACATGACTTTACATTTTAAGTCGTCCAAAAGACTGCTTAAAATCAATATCTATTGTTTATTAACACATTAACACAGTGTCGTTATGTTACAAAAGGCAAACCTTCGGTATTTAACTGCCCAGCTACATGAGACCTTTCCACAAGGTCAGTTCCAAATAAGACCAATACGACCATGTAGAACCTGCTGCCACACATGATGGGAAAGGCATTCTTGGTTTCTCACTTCTCTCTCAGATCTCCTCCTTGAATATTGCATGAGAGCACAAAAGGAAGGGTCCCTGCCGAAGAACACCTGCCTCCTCATGGGGAAGGTACTTTAAAAATGAATGGACTGGGCTGTTAGTTCCATTATAGGTATAGCGCAAACATCAATGTCCTCTACAACTGGTTTATACTATTTTGTTGCTTCTCTGAAGACAAGTGTTCCTAAACCTCAGGTCAGTGCTATCCCTGCTTATATTTTGCCTTCGTCTTTCTGCACCAGGAAAGACAATAGCACACCTTGCGGGGGATCTTGGCCTTGGTCTGGGACAAGATAAGATGTGCAAGTTCACTCATGCTGTAAATGGCTGTTTACTGTATTTAGTTCAGCATAAAAGCCTCATTTAGAGTCCACAGAGGCCCAAAACAAGAAAAAACTGCTTTCCGACATAGACACAGCAGTAAGTCACTTTCCTCACTTTATGCTGGAGCCTATTTTATATCTTTTCGGTTCACAATTTATGGCTATGGCCCATGGACAAACCATTATTAATGAAAAAAAATTATTAATGTTCTGGTTGACAACATACTCTACCATCTCCAAAAAATCTTCCTAATTTTCAGTCCAGGGCTGACAGATATGAATAAAACTAAAAAGTAAAATACATATAATACATTTTAATTGTGTTAAATTCTTAAAACAAACTTACAAAAACTTCACATTTCAAGTATGCTCAATTGAGGACGCTCTGAAGAGGAGCTGTAAGATGCTGTAAGAGATGCAAAGTGGACAAGAAAGTGGGGTATACCACCTGGGATGTGCCTCTTCACTATATGCATACAGCGCACAATCAGACAGACTTACTTCAGCAAGAGATGGGAGCTGATGCTGCGCTGCTGTATCCAAATCCTTGGTTCTGGATGTTCTGCTTTAAGAGCATTAGGATGGATCTGCGTCATAATGCTATCCTCTGGATCCTATTTTGTGCACTGAATAGAGTAAGTTTATATAAATACTAGTGTCATTTTTGCCATTTTGGCTTGCATGACAATTCACGATGTGTCCTTGTGGGTGATTTCAGGTGGAGCTCACTCACCCTGAATGTTTAATAGTGCTGCACTTGCATGAAAGGGAGAATGAGTGTCGTGTCCAGATACAGAAACGTTCAGAACAACCTCCTTCTGAAGCGGACCGACCCACAGGTACTCCCTGATCTGCATCAGAGTGGTTTACATAGACCAAGACTAGGTATAAATTCAAGAAACAATTTCAGCTTAATTCATGCAATCCTGAAGCATTTCAAAACAGTCCTCCAAATAGTTATTTCAAACATCTGCACACCCTAAATACAGAGTGTGCAGGGTAGAGCTCAATTATTAACTAGGTATAAATACAAAATACTTTAACTAGGTTTAAGTACAGATAACGTTTTGTTGCTCAAAGTGTGGAGGGGGGTCCAGATATCAGATTGTATTGACCTTGTGGGCTACAAGCCTAGTGAGTGGGGTGTAGGGAGTGGCAATGTAAGATTTTGTTAACAGGGGAGAGGGTAACAAGGCTGCCAAACCAAATGGCTTTGAACATTGTCAGATTTACAGGCAGTGCAGGCACTATGATCCAAAGGCACTGGGTATTGTCAGATTGACAGTACTTTAGCCCAGTGGAGCTGGGAGGCATCAGGAAAGGGGAAGAAAGTCACTCAAAGTGACTTCCTATTTTGCCTCTGTGGACGCTCCATTCAGAGAACAATATTTTTTAGATAATACACTCAATAACCATATTTAATACTTGTCTATTTATGTCTTTGTGATACACGTTTAAAACCATAATTTTGAATGAAATCACTTTAACACCAGTGTCCTTTATATATCATGTTTACATTATTTTCATAACATGTATTTTATAGTCATGGCTGACTCTCCTGAGGCAAGCATGGAGGTTGTTTATTTTCTCAGACTGTCTGATGGAATGGGATGGTGTGAACTGTTGGCCTCCTGCTCGTGTTGGCGAAAGTGTCTCAGTGCCCTGCCCACCGCCTCTGCAGAACCACGGCTCTCCTGCAGGCAATGCTCACCTCATCAAATTTCACACTCATTTCACCAGAGCTACATGCCTGCAACTTGACAGATAAGCTCAAATACAACATTCTAACTTTTACTGTTGATTCATAACCTGGTCTATTATGTATTCTTGACAGTCCTCTGACTAAACTACACTGTGACTTATTTGCCCCGGATATGTTTGTTTTGCTCACTGCATGACTGTGTAGTGTGATGATTGTTTCAACTAAAATCTGTATATTCTGTATGTCTGAATATTTCATGAAAAGCCAAGCCCAACATGTAATGTTTTCCTGCCATAGCTGTTGTCATCCGCAACTGCACCAGTGATGGCTGGAGCGGTCTGAGTGTCCCCTATTACACTGCCTGTCTCCCAGGGGACACTAGTGAGGAAGAAGACGCAGGACACAAAGTATTATAAATATTAAATGCATTTTGTTAATGGAAATTCTGTGTTTTGATATTGTTATCTAGAACATGGGTACATGGTCTCACTAGTGCTCTAATGCAATCAAATCCTCAATGATCTAACAATAGGCCTTCCCAGAAATGAAGAGACTGTTACTGTAGCAAAGAGGTGCCAAACTCTCTCTAATAATGCATTTAAAAAATAAATTCTGGATTAACAGGTGTCTGAAAACATTTGAAGGTATAGTGAACTAGTGGTGACTATCGTCACAACCCTGTTAATGGAGATCCAGTTCCAGTCACACTTTCTCTGGTTGATGAAGTTCAGAGGTTCCTTACTGATGTTAAAATACAGGTTAGATACAATCTGGTGCTTAGCATGACAGGAAAGTAGATATCCATGAGGAGGATTGGTGACGAGTGTAATATATAATACAGCTCAGAAAAAAGAGCACTGCAATTAATTTTTAAATCAGCATTTCTATGAGTATGACAACCATTTCTGTTAAATTCCTACACAAGCACCTCATTCTGCTTTATGAGGTGTTGATTAGTGATCACCTGAATCACATCTTATTTAATGAGGAAAAGTATAAAAACACTGCTGTAATCAACATTCTCCTCTCACAATGCGACCAGTTGGGTGGCAAAACACTACTAGAAGTAAGTCAAAGGTAATTATTGCCATTTTGTTTGAGTGACAAGAGATTTGTTTTCTTTGAATTATTCATATTCTGGTAACATGAATTTGATGTTTTGTCATTTAAATTAATGCTTTAAAGATTTTTTTAAATTTTAAATTGTCAGCAGTTATAAAACCTATAAAAACATTTTTGCATTTTTTTTTTCCGGAGCTGTATCATATGCATTATACTTTTCTAGCTTTTCATATAATGACTGGCTCAGTCCCTTCACTGTTTTCCTTTGGTACCAGCAAGAATACTTCGCCACTGTGAAGCTGTTGTACTCCATTGGTTATGGTGTATCACTAGGCTGTCTCTGCATTGCCATCTTCATCTTCTGTGTCTTCAGGTACTCTTAGCTGTGTCCCACAACAATGCAACATTGTCACTACCAGTGCTTTCAACATACATTTTACTAACCTCCAGTGAATCCATAGGAGGCTGCTGTGCACTCGTACCTGCATCCACCTCAACCTCTTCTCCTCCTTCATTCTGAGAGGCGTAGCTGTGTTCGTGAAAGATGCTGTGTTATTCGCCGACGAGAGCATTGACCACTGCACCATCTCCACGGTAGAACCTACACTCAACAAAAATATAAACGCAACACCTTTGTTTCTGCTCCGATTTTTCATGAGATGGACTTAAAGATCTA
>JBBPDC010076369.1:0-10464 GCA_037974485.1 Hemigrammopetersius urotaenia
TATATATATATGTTTCAAACAAACACGTTGTAAAATGTGTAAAATTATTCTCTATTGTAATCAGTTGTATGCTACAAATACAGCATACAAAACTAAGGGGAAATAAAAATATTTATTAATAAGTCATCAGTATGGTCCATATGTACAATTTAGCACCAAAACCAGCCAGCTTTTTTCTTATTTCTCAGTTTGATGCAAAAACCCACATATATGCAGCTAGTCAGCCCATAGCTGTTCCGCTCTGTCCATCTTTAAGGAGTGTTTCAGGTCAAAGAGTCATAGACTACATATAGAACAGAATACATATATAGTCATAGTAAAACTATGGTTTTAGTAAAAACCATAGTAAAAGGTCACCGTAAATAAAATAGCCTGTTTAATTTTAGAGGTTAAAGAGGTTGGAAAATGACTGTGTAAAAATAAAATGTCATATAAGTGGAGGTCAGGGGGAAAAAAACAAATGCAAAAAATGTAGGCTTTGGGCCCTTAAATTAAACCTAATTTTCTGCAAATGGGGGCAGAAGGTACCTCAGCTCACTCATCTGAGCTAAAAATTGACTTAAATTGGTCAAACATCATTAATGCACTGTATTAATTGACAAAGCTTTAATGCTTGCTCTAATGGTTTAATGGGTGAGATGCGAGGGCAGTAATGCATCAGCTTTTGGATCTGTTCAAAGCCTTTTTGATGACAAAGTAAACAGTAAATATTAAGTACTCGTGCTGTTCTTATCAACAGAGCCTGTGATTTTAATTGTGCATTGTGCTTGTGACTTTTTTGGTACAGGTATCTTTTTTGCATGCATGTTTAGATATATGTACAATGTGAGAAGAAAAACATTCAGATGTAATGTGAACAGTCGTGTGTTTAGGACAGATGCATGTGTGAGTGTTAGTGTGTGGATACACACTGGGTTGTATGGATGCCTCTGTGAGTGCATGTGAGAGAGAAAGCAAAAACAAAAAGGGGAGAAAAATAGGGGCGGGGAGTCCGTTATGTAAGCCTCACTGGATGAGTCATTTTGTTCGTCATTAAGACATACTGCAGTTGGATTTTTTTCCTCTCTCTTTTCTCAAAGGGTCTTGGGTAATCTCAGGTTGAGACAGGGCCTGCTACACGCGACCTGATTTGGCAAGCACCCTTTACACTAAACAAACAACCTTGCTTCCTGACCTCGATGAGGATGATAGAGATTAACTACGATGCTTAATAATAATAATAATAATAATAATAATAATAATAATATCAATGCCATCACCACTATCACCTTTTTACAAGACTGTTCAGTTTACAGTTCTTTTACATAGCTTGACATACACTATATGGATGCCTGACCGTTACACCAACATGGACTTTAATAACAACGCATTGAAACATAAAGACATTAATATGCAGTTGGTCCCCTTTTGCAGCTGTAACAGCTTTCACTCTTCTTGGAAGGCTTTCCATAAGATTTTGGAGTGTCTGAGGGAATTTGTGCCCATTTATTCTGTAGAGTATTTATAAGGTCAGGCACGTTGGACACGAAGGCCTGACTCACAATCTCCATTCCACTTCATCCCAAAGGTGTTGGATGAGACAGTCAAGCCCAGACCAGTCAAGCTCTTCCACACCAAACTCATTCAGCCACGTCTTTATGGAGCTTGCTTTGTGCACTGGGGCACAATCATGCTGGAATAGAAAAGGTTCTTCCCCAAACTGCATTAAGATGGTCCTTCACTGGAAGTAAGGTGTCTAGCCCAAACCCTGAAAAACAGGTGTGTCCTAATATGTTTGTCCATATAGTATACAAAACACTAGGGAGGTAAAACATTAAAATGAAATAAATTAAAAGTGTACCGTTTACTCCTCAGTCCATACAGCCCATTTTTAAATTGTACCATTTACATATTTTCATCTTCAACTGACCACTCACACCTTCAGAATTAAATGAGGAGTATTTCAGCCCAGACTGCTGTTTGTATAGTGCACAGTCAACCAGAACAGAGCTTATTTACACAGCACAGTTACAAAAACTGTCTGTTTAATTCTATAGCATAAAGAGAGGTTGGAAAATGTGTAAAATGACTTACAGTTATTTTTGGCAAATAATGCAACAAAATATAATAAACAATTATAATGGGCCCTTTAAATGAGATGTGAATGATATATCTGAAAGTTGAAGTAACTACTAAGCAAAATCCTTAACCATAATGAGATATTAGCATTACAAATTATAGATCATAGAGTAAAAGACCTTCAATCATCTTGGTATATTTTGGTCTGAACAAGCATATATTCTAAAAAAAGGTTTACAGATAATCTAAATAATGGTGAAAGAAATGGATCTGATCAGTCCAATCTGAACCTCAGGTCTTATCAGTCTAAATCAGTCTAATCAGTTCCTCAGCTGTGTGGCTATCTCTGACCCGGTCTGTGTTTACTCAGAGAAAAGACAGACGCCCCCACAGGCCATGACATCCTGATTAGCGTCCGTCTGTCATGCATCTCATTGATTGACCCACAGTGAGTGCAGCTGATTACTAAGTCACGTGACACCACCAACATCAATCTATTCAGCCTCAGTAAGCAAAGGTCAAGAGGATCGTGTCTTGTAGGGTTACTGTGTTCTCTGATGCATGAATGACTTTAAAGCAAAATGTCTGCATTTTTAACCTATTTTTTATCCACATATTTTTTATCCACATATGCAGCCTATTGCCAAAAAACAAATGTGACAGAGATTGGTCTGAAAAGACTAAAGACTCAGTTAGGTATCAGTGACGTCACTACATTGTAGGGAACAGCAAGGTTAGATGGTGGTGTTAATTCCCATATGTCCACATGCACATGTTTCCTCATAAATGTTTGTATACTTTCTCATATGTAAAATAGATCTGGAGTATATGTTAATACATGTGATTGGCTTTGCCCTGAAAGTTCCTTTCTGGTCAGAAGAGACAATATTCTGAAAATATAATACTGACCTAAACTCACCTATAGCGTGAAGCTGTCTGAAGGTAAGATAATCTCTTTCTGACAAAAGAAAGATAAACTAGCTGCAGTGAATGAGATACTAAACATCTCAAATACATGATATTTTTTATTAAACATGTAATTAAATGTTTGTGTTTTAGTTTAGTTAAATGTTTGAAGTAATTTTGCTGCTTTAATCAAATTACAGAATTTGAATGTTGTGTCAACTTCTGTTGGGCCAGACTGGCATTGATCAGAAGTGAACTAATACTGCTAAATACATTCTGAAATTTAGCTGAACTTTCACACTATTTATTATTGATAGTAATCTGAGCAGTTAATACCTACTAAACGTACTAAATGATTAGAAAATGAGTTGTTTGTAAAGAAAAAAAATGTGAATCGCTACTATTTTTATGTCCTTCCTGAGAGTAGAATTAGTATTGAGCCACCCAAGGTTCAGGCTCGACTGGCCAGTTCCCCGTTTATCAAGTACAAAACTTCATGGGATTTGCTAATTGTCATTGGAGGTTTATCAGAACCTTCAGTATTGTGGTTGTGCCGATCAGAATCTGAATCAGTTATTGCATGTAACATAATGTTTCTTAAGGGCGCCCCCTGCAGTTTACAAGGCACAAAAATCTTTTGCTGATAATTAAGCTATGTTGACATACAGTATACTAGGAATAAAATAACCCCTATGACATAGGGTTCCACCTCCTGGGGTGGTGCAGCTTCATCACCCTCCCATTCTGTGTGTCCAGCTGGAATCTAGAGCACTTAAAACATCAACCCAGGAAAAAAAAAGTTTTTTTCTGCTAAAGTAAGAGATTTTGTATCCAGACAAGACTTAGAAAAACTCTATGCCTTTATTTCCTGTAGGATTGCAACACTCCCTAACTGGGATTCCCAAAAAATCTATTCAAAATGCTGCGGCCAGTGTTCTAACCTAACCCAAGAAAAGAGATCACTCCAGTTCGGTTCTTGCACTGGCTCCCAGTTTGGTACAGAATTTATTTTAAAGCATTATTCATCAAGTCACTCAATGGTTGGGTCCTAATAGATCTCTGATATGTTTGATGTATATATTCCTGGTGGGCCTCTTAGATGTGTAGGAGCTGATCAGGGAGCGGTGAAAAGAGCTGAATCTAAACACAGACAAATTATGTTTGCATCAAATGTACTATAGCTTCAAAAAACTGCTAAAAATGCACAATTCTGCTCCTCCTCCTTTTATATATCTGTACTTTCATTGTACTTTTAATCTTATTTTTTCCATGCATACTGTTTTTATACTTGACTCTCAGTGTTGGTGGCATTGTGTTGGGGGAGTTCTAGCCAATGGGTGGAATGTGGTCAAAATAGAAAATCAGGTTCCTCCTACAACATGATGGTGATTGGGGTTTTGGGGGATCAAAGCTGACTCCAAAATGACCATGAACGACTGTGGAGCCATGTGTATCCCCCGGAAGTGAGTTAAAAAAAGGAATCAAGCGCTAATCACTCTTGAAAGGGATTTTTCATTAAGGCTGATTCAATCATTAACACAATGCCAGCTCATGAAAGCTGATATACGTGACCGAGATGTGACTCCAGAAGCAAACACTTCCGCATCAGTGACATCATCTGTGTGGCATCCAGTGAGTTAAGACTCTGCCGTCTCACACAGGACCCTCAAGCCCCCTTCCCCTCTCCTGAATGGCTTAGAAGCCATATCATATAGCATTACAATGTGTTTCACAAAGTTTAAAGCTGTTGCCTTTTGACACCACAAATCATTCTGAAGTGCGCATTTCTTAAATTCACAGTCATGCTGTGATATGTCCTTGGATAAAGTTTTATTCATAAGAGTATAAAAACATACTGAAATATATAGTCAGGTTAAATGTTACTTTAGTTCTCCAATCATGGCTTTGGGTGCTTTTTAATCTCTCTGAGAAAGATAACTTCCTTTCTACTTTCTTACTGATCTTTGTCACAACATTAACCCAGTTTTCTGACACTAAGAAAAAGCAGAACAGTATCCATGGCACCGGATGGAGAGTTTGGCCTCCACTCCTCAGCCTGTAGCTCCAACAGATGGTAGCTACTGTTCTTTTCTCATAACTCCATGTGTCTTTGCTTTACTCTTGACCCAGTAGTCTGTTTGCCTACATTGGCAGATTGGCAGGCCCTGGGTGTACACTCTTAAATGCAAAGATGGCAGAAAGTGTTCTTCATAGAACTTTTGATTGACCAAAGAACCTTTCAGCACTGTTTTCAAATAACAATTAAACTAAAAGGTTCTTCAGGGACCTTTTTTGTCATCACCCCAGAGAAAACTTAAATTTTAAGGTACAAATAACTTAAATGTACATGCAAGTGGAGGCACAGCATGGTCCTTAAGGTTAAACTGTAATGAGTTTATGAATAAACAATCGTTTTCTCAGAGAAAGGGGCATTTGTATCTTTTCAGAACTTATTTAAATAGAAAAATCACATAACAAGGTTGGAGTCAAGACATTGTGTCTGGAATATGGTACAGTTAGATTCACAGACTTAGATTTCCAGACTTAACACAAAACCACAATTGTAGCCTGAAAGACAAAGTTTTTTGTAACTGTTACAATTTTTTAAACAGTTTATATCAGTGTGTATTTACAGTGACTGTCAGAGCAAAGCTGCTGATCTAAGGTTAGATTTCTGAATCATAAATGAACCAAGCTCAGAATGAACTTGTACTGTACATGAAAGGCTAAACTAACTGGAACTTTGGATTTTTGGGACGACACAAATGGAAACCACTTAGCTAACGTTGTGACCAGGAACGCCCTATTTCAGTTATATGTAACTGTGTGCAAATTAACACAACCGTTAACAGAATGGATTATACAAACAAAAATGACTTTATATTAGAAATAAACATCTATTAGTTCACCTAAATACCTATATCAGCTTGGCTTCTTTTTTCTGGCTTTTTTCTGCTGAAAAAAAATAGGAAGGTTGTTTTTTATGAGTTTGTTTGAGAGTTATAGCTGGTTGTATTTATTGGCATATAGTTCACTGCCTAGGTTAGCATTCAGGATTGTGACACCTCAGGGATTCTCAACGATTCTCAATAGCATAACTCAGGCTGGCTAGTAACAAAACATTCATGGACAAACACATAAAAACTGCTAAAATCTGTTCTGTCCAGCCACAGAAGCTAAGGGATATACTGCAGCGCTAAGGTGTACTCTGTGACATGTCGACTAACATAAACTCTATTTTTAGGGCACCTTTAGTCTTGACGAATTCCACAGCTTCAGCATGTTAAGCAGCAAGGCTTTCTCTTTTTACCAAAATGGCAATATAGTCCAAATTCCAAAAAAGCATATATATATATGTATGATAACACATTTCTTCATATGCGTCTCATTCTCTTGTCATGTTACATCAACCCAAGGTCCAACCAAACCTCAGGTGAATGTGGTTTAGGACACACTATTACACACTATGACTTACTGTGAGCAAGAAAAATGAACAGAGCCTCACGACGAAAGAGAATAATTTCCGACAGGGCCAGGACTGGAAAGAACTCATCTTGGATTAGATTCCTCTGTATTTATGATAGTTGTTGAAACCAAGAAACAGTACTCACTGATAAACGTGAGGTGGTTTGTGGAAACAGACCTTGTTTTCTAAAAAAGGCTGCCCAGAATTGCTGGCCACATGTTGATGTTTACTTCATTTTTATAGCCCACTCTCTTTTGTAAGTCATACTGAGTCCCAAAAACAGGTGACTCTCTTTTGTGAGTCAAAAACAAAACTCAACTCCAAAGTTATATTCACGTACCATATTTGCATGATGTGGCCAAAAAGGTTGGGAAGTTCAGCGCAATCTATTTCCAACTTTGGTTTGGAGGCAGCTGTGAAACAGTCTAATTGTAAGAATATGTACTGAATGTGGTGAATAAATCTTAACCCGCAGCAGATGTTCTCCAGCTTCCCCCACTGAGCTGCACCTCGAGGACAAGGCCAGGCTGTTTGTGCTTCATCAGCAATGACATAATCTGTGTGTGTGCCTTTTCCCAGGACAGTTCGCTGTGAATGAGGATAAAGCAACATCCCTACATAACTAGTGTTCCAATGCTCCATATACTTGAAACCTAGCCAAGCATAATTTAATAAGTTTAAAGCATACAAGTTTAGGGGCACTGTTTCAAGGCTTTTAAATGTTTTTAAAGTCAGTATGAAATCAAAACTGACTTGCTTGCCTAATTAGCTTGTGATCCTAATGATATTACAGGAATAGTTTGTTTAAAATTCTAATTTAGAAAATCTTCCACTTAACCTAAATGAATGTGATAAGTCAAAACAAGTTTGGAGTCAAAATTTTCCTTGTTTGGTATAGAACTGGCTCTGAGAGGCTAAAGTCTACCAAGCACTACCAAAAACTAGAAATCAATAGTCTTTAAAATAATTTCCTTAAATCACTTCTCTCAATAACACTGCATCCAGTTGTTCCTTAAGGTGGAGGAGACTGGATGTGGTTTTATGACTTATGACAAACTTATTGTGAGCTATAAAATGAACTAAACATCAACATCTGGGCAGCCCTTTTTAGACAACAGGGTCTGTTTTCACTTCAGGAGTATGAGTGCAGATCTAGAATTGTTGTTTGTGTCTTAAATACAGAGGAATCTAATCTTATCTCCAGTTCTGGTCCTGTCTGAAATTACTGGTGAGGCTTTGTTCATTTTTATAGCTCACTTTAAGTCATAATGTGTCCTAAACCACATCCACAAGTCAGCACCACCTTAACAATAAGCTGGGTGAATTTTGAGTGAGTTAAGAGAAGTTTAGGGATGTAAAGATGTTGGTGAAGTGAGTTCTTGTGTTGTGATGTAAAAATAATAACCTACAATATCAAGTTTGATCTCATACTACCACTCAGATCAAAAATTGACGTAAATGCTTAGGTCATATACTTTCATGAGGCAAACATTTCATGTGGAAATCATTTTACAAGGCAGTTTCAAATGCTGCTGTGGGTGGGTGAGGGGATTTTGGAGGAAGTGTTAAATGATGAGAAGGGCTGTCAGAGACTATTTCACTCCTCTTGACAGAGTCTTTCATGATAGTGTTATCACACCATTATCAGGACGCTCACTCTGTTCTCCACGTTGCTCCACTCAGAGCTGAGACAACTTATCATAGCTTTTCTTTAACATGCAGTGTTCATTTCTGCTGGATTGCACCTCTTGTCTGTTTGCTTAAGTTTCTTCAAACAAAGTTCTTTACTTTACAAGCAAGAAGCAACTCCTCTAGCCAATCTCATAGAAACCTTCAGCAAAATGAAATGCTAGTATCACTAAAAATAAAGGCTAAATATTCTAGGAATATGCTCGGATTATATAAGCAGTTCCCTCCAGAATCAATAAAGTTTTCTGTTTCTGATTTTAATGCTCCTTTTTCTCTATTAGACACATTACCTTGTGACCACATGGTCATTGCTTTTCAGTGAGGTTTTTCTACAAAGATAAGAGTTAAAAGAAAAATATTTATTATTTATCATTTATCATTCCATTATGCTTTAAAAAAAATATCGCCCACACATCTTGAATGATTACACCATGTTAATTATATGGCCTGCTATGTTAACCAGCCCCGGATGCCCAAACATGCTAACTTTAATGTTACCACTGTACATTCTGGTAGGTGGCATTCTTTTGTTATCCATCAAATCCATATTCCTTCATTAGACTGAGAGATGTGAGAGATGTGAGATGAGAGAAATGTGATTCACTCCAACATATTTCCACTACTCCAGAGTCCAGTGCTGCGCTGCTTTACCCCGCCTCAGACAACACTTTGCACTGCCCATGGGGATCTTAGGCTTGTGTGCAGCTACTTAGACATGGAAACCCACTTCACAAATTTCCTCATTTTCCATTTTTATTAGATAACATGTCGGACATTATCAGAAACCTCATAAGCAAGTCTATTAGAGACAAGTTAACAATCAGAGAGAGTTTGAAGTGGTTGTGTGATCGTATGGGCATGCAGTTCACACGTTCTATACATGTTAGTTTAAACTGCAGAAGCAAACTTCACACGCCCAACAAGTCTTGGCTGATGCACTGGATTTAGGGCATAAGAGGAACTGTGTAAATCTGAGTGTTTCTTTAAAAGTACACAGGGTGATATTTTTGTTTGTGGCTCTGAGTCTCGTGGGAGCTGAGGAGTGAGTAGGTGGTGTCAAAGGGAAGTGGGCTGTTCATGGTTTTACTGATCTCACTGAGCCATATGGCTTTGCAGAGGAACAGGAAGCTAAAGGGGTTGCAGAGCGTGCAAGGAAAGCTAACCACACCTACAGCTCGGCTGGAAATCTCTCAAGTGAGCAAAACCATTCAAGCCAAAAGATGTATGTTAGAGTTTGTAGTCATCAGTTGTAAATGAAAGCTGGGAAACTGATGGAGATTTTAATGCCAACCTAAATGACCACTTTTTGCCTTGTTTGTTCATGTCCTTGGTCATAGTAAGCTCAGTTTACTATGCCATTCCATTTAATAGACATAAGTTTTATTCAAACTTTTACATATCAGTGGTCACCTCCCCTGATCTCTGTTCCAAAGAAATGTAGTTACAGCCACAATCTGCAACACCTGCTCTGGTAAAGGAGCTTTTTCAGAAATCCCTGTCTGAAGTGTTAAGGGGGCTGCATGTTATGTCTTCTGTGCAATTTCAGCAACCTTAAAAGACCATTACAAATCACCCTGTGCGACATTAATGTAATAAATTAGTTGGATTATGATGTAAAAGGACGTGTATATGTGCGATAGTGTATATGATGGTGTGTAGATGTACACACATTGATCTAAATTTCTGACTTTGTCAGAAAATAATCATAAGCTTTGGTCACCATGGCGACGGTCATACTCTCCCAGTATGATGATCATTGAAATCTTTTGTCTGGGAACAGCCCAAAATCATACAATGTACACTAGCCATAAGATGCAGACTGAAGGTAAATATGTCAGGAGAGTAGATCTGCAGGAGGAGGTTTGGTGACCTCTGCTCTTAAACATTTGGATGCACTAGGAAGATAAAATAAAATGAAGAAATTATTACATGTTTTCCCCTCGCCCTCCCAGCACCTCTCCCTGAAACTGTGTATCATAGTATGGAAGGAAAATGTGTGATAAGTTCTCATTCACACAGATGTTAATGCTTGTTCCATGACATAAGCAGACAAAGCCAAGAGGCACATTCCTAAGAGCTGCAGTAAAAGATTTTTATTGCCATACAAAACTGACATTTTTTGGTTTACATTGACTATGCATGAGGGAGAAGTGTATGAGCAACCTGTCTGTATCAGATCTGCTGAATTGATTCTATTGATTCAAATATGTAATTTCCACATTAATAAAAATATATTTTATATATTTAAAAATACACACACACACACATACACAGACACACACACACACACACAGACACACACACACACACACACACACACACACACACACACACACACACACACA
>JBBPDC010076477.1:0-10461 GCA_037974485.1 Hemigrammopetersius urotaenia
TGTGTGTGTGTGTGTGTGTGTGTGTGTGTGTGTGTGTGTGTGTGTGTGTGTGTGTGTGTGTGTGTGTGTGTGTTTTTCCACTGGCACGGACTCAGAATCGGGAGCCAGAAGATTTGAATGATGTTGATAACGCTTCTGCAGTGAAATTCCTCCAGTAAGATGTAATCTAAGAAACTTCTGTTGAATAAACACAGCACTGGTGGTGATTAATTATAATATTCTTTTTAAAAGTACCAAGAGTCTTCCTGGATTCCTGAATTTGGGGATTCAGAAGTGAATTCTGACAGTGATGATGGTGATGATGGTGGTGATGATGATGGTGATGACGATGATGAAGGTGATGGTGGTGATGATGATGGTGATGATGATGATGGTGGTGAAGGTCATTATGATGAAGGTGGAGATGGTGGTGATGATGATGGTGATGATGATGATGGTGGTGAAGGTTATTATGTTGAAGGTGGAGATGGTGGTGATGATGGTGATGATGATGATGATGATGATGATGGTGATTATGTTGATGGTGGTGATGGTGAAGGTAATGTTGATGGTGGTGAAGGTGATGGTGGTGATGGTGAGGGTGGTGAAGGTAATGTTGATGGTGGTGAAGGTGAAGATGGTGGTGATGATGATGGTGATGATGATGATGGTGGTGGAGGTTATAATGATGAAGGTGGAGATGGTGGTGATGATGGTGATGATGATGATGATGATGATGATGGTGATGATGGTGATGATGATGGTGATTATGGTGATGGTGGTGATGGTGAAGGTAATGTTGATGGTGGTGAAGGTGAAGATGGTGACGATGACGATTATGGTGATGGTGATGATGACGATGATGGTGATGGTGATGATGGCAATGGTGGTGGTGAAGGTGGTGATTGTGAGGGTGGTGAAGGTGATGATGGTGATGATGATGGCGATGGTGATGATGGCGGTGAACGTGATGATGGTGATGATGATGGTGATGGTAATGAAGATGATGATGGTAGTGAAGGTGATTATGATGAAGGTGGAAATGGTGATGATGTGCCAGATATGCCATAGGTCCTCTTGATCTGAGGGCTGCAGGGTTTGTAGAGTCAGGATAATTTGCAGCTCCTGTTCCTGTTCTATTTGCTATTATATTTTCCTTTGTTGCCGAGAGCAACGCAAACGATCGAAATTTTAATCTGATCTAATGAAGATAATAGTACATTTTCATTTTTTGCTTCAAGACATTTCCTCCCAACCTTTCTCTCTCTCTCTCTCTCTTTCTCTCGCCATCTCTCTTTCTGTCTCTCTTTCTCTCCGTTTCTTTTTACCTGTCTCTCTTTCTCCCTCTCTCTCTCTGTCTGTTTTTCTGTGTCTCTTTCTCTTTCTCTCTCTCTCTCTCTCTCTCTCCAATGCCCCGCCCCCCTCTCCCCCCGTCTCTCTTTCTGTCTTTCCTGGGAAACTAATTTGCTTCATTCTTTTTGTATGCTTTTGTAAATGTAATTGACATGAATGTATGGATTTTAGTTGTGGGTTTTTTTGGAGGGTTCTGGGATAAACGCAGTCAGTGTCGTGTTGTTGCGCCTCCTGCTCTTCTCTAAACGGAGCACAGGTTGATTTGTATGTGGTTTGAATGTCCTCAGGTGAGCAGAGCGAGTCTCAGGTTCAGTGTGGAAAAGTTCAGTCCTCTTTCAGTTTGTTTTAACCCGTTTGTGCAGCGTTACTGTAGCAGGCAATTTAGGTTCAGTCTTTTGACTGTAATGCATTCTGACTTTTGTCATTTGATGATTTTTATTTTGGGAAAACTTTCAGTGGGTGACGTTTTAGTCAAATATGTTAATATTCATGTTAATGTTAATGTCCAGACACACAGACCCACTGACCCACAGTCCCACAGTCCCACCGACCCTCGGACCCACAGTCCCACCGACCCTCAGACCCGCAGTCTCAGCGCCGAAAGGAGGAATTCACAGCAGAAGCGCCGGAACCTCAGGCCTGAAAACAAACAACGCAACAAAGTAAAAGACAAAACTAAACACACATCCTCTACAAATAAAACACACTTCCACAAACACCCCAAAACAAGCAGACAAACAGTCCTGCATGTGTGTGACTGCATGAATGTGCGTGTTTTATAGAGAATTCTATAATTAATCAGTTCAGTTCCTCAAACCCTGCCCCACCTCCCCGGTTGTGTTCATTCACCTAGATTGTATCTTTCTGGAGGAATTTCACTGCAGAGGCGTTATCAACATCATTCAAATCTTCTGGCTCCTGTGTCTGAATCCGTGCCGGTGGAAAAACGTGCACACACACACACACACACACACACACACACATACATATACTGTACACACATAGCACAGAATCATCTCATCTGCAGGAAAAAACTTTCCGTGACGATCTGCACCTTGAAGGTTTCTGATGTTCCTCGGAAGAGCAGTGGCTCCTCGTTCCTGAGGTGGAAAAGTAAACAGAACTGATCCTTTCAGAGCTGCATCCTCAGAACCACCACTACCAACAAACACCTCCAGACCCACAATCCCATGGACCCACAGTCCCACAGTCCCACAGATCCACAGACCCCCAGACCCACGGACCCACGGACCCACAGTCCCACAGACCCCCAGATCCACGGACCCACAGTCCCACAGACCCCCAGATCCCCAGACCCACAGAGCCACAGTCCCACAGACCCCTAGATCCACGGACCCACAGTCCCACAGACCCCCAGATCCCCAGACCCACAGAACCACAGTCCCACAGACCCCCTGATCCCCAGACCCACAGAGCCACAGTCCCACAGATCCATAGAACCCCAGATCCCCGGATCCCCAGACCCACAGACCCACAGACCCCCAGATCCCCAGATCCCCAGACCCACAGAGCCACAGTCCCCCAGATCCACGGACCCACAGTCCCACAGACCCCCAGATCCCCAGATCCACGGACCCACAGTCCCACAGACCCCCAGACCCACGGACCCACAGTCCCATAGACCCCCAGATCCCCAGATCCCCAGACCCACAGATCCACTGACCCACAGTCCCACAGAGCCACAGTCCCACAGACCCCCAGACCCCCAGATCCCCGGATCCCCAGACCCACAGAGCCACAGTCCCACAGACCCCCAGATCCACGGACCCACAGTCCCACAGACCCCCAGATCCCCGGATCCCCAGACCCACAGAGCCACAGTCCCACAGATGCCCCCCCAAACTGACCCACTGCTTGTGTATGTGTGTTAATATATGAGTGTGTTGTGAATGTGTGCATGTGTTTGTGTGTGAGTATATATGTGTGTTGTGAATGTGTGTGTTTGTATGAGTGTGTGTGACTCTTCATCATTTGTTAAATGAAACTCTTCCGTTTTCCAGAGAATTTCCATCTGCAGAACTTTGGAAGCTGCCAGTCCTGAAATGTAAACGGACCAGACCTGATTATCTCGTCCCTGCAAAGTTGTTTAGGTGTACCGAGCCTGCAGCAACTTGGTTGAATACAGGTTTAAGAAGCGGATGCAGACTTGAGCACTGATGTACATCGCGCTGGATAAGCTAAATGCCGTAAATTTAAATGTAATGTCCCCATCCTACCCCCCCACCCTCTACCCCTGTACGTCCCCCCTCAACTGCCCCATTCCATTGACTTTCAGTATCAAAAGTCAGATACAGATGAAACACTCTATATAATACTTGTTTGTACTATAATGTGGAAGGTACATGTTTCTGCTGGATTTTATCTACTGAGATAGTCATTTCTATATTTTCTGGATTTCAAATCAAACCCAGAAAATCAATATTTATTTCAATGTTTTTTTTTTAAACATCTCACTTATTTTCATTTTTAATGTTTTTATTTAAAACACAGACATGATTTTCAACAAAATCATTTAATCATGATGTGAAACCAGACGATTTACAGACAAAAACAAAAGGCAACAAAATGAATCAGAACAGTCATTCTTTATACAGTATCAAACTGATATGGAAATTAAAAAAAAAAAAACTCTAAAATGACTGAATATTCACAATGGTGCAGAACACTGAACCTCAAAACGGTCTTTTAATGACTGGTGTCATGTGACTTTAGGTTTTATATCTGAGGCTGAAAAAAGCACTTTGCTCCAACATTGGAACAACGAACAGTTTTGGCTGAATTTGAGAAGATTAACATCCACAGCGAGAGACTCAGATCTTTATAGTTTGGCAATTTCATTAAAAAATAATCTGTTTTACTATAGATAATGAAACAAGAGATTAATAAACTGATGCTAGATCAAAACCGCAGAGAAGGAAGTCGAGCTTTTACTCATTACAGAATCTGTTAAAGTTTTTAAACTTTGTTTTAAAGTACAGTAAAAACTTCATACTGTAACACCTTAAGCCCCGCCCACTGTTAACGTAACGTTACCTTTCCAATCAGGATTATTATTATTACTATTTATGTCAGCATGAGGCGCATAATAGACAGCTGCGCACGCACACACACACACACACACACACGCGGCAGACGTGTTTTTCATGTGAGTTGTATGTGTTTCGGTCATTTCTATTTATCATTCGACAGTCAAAGAAAGTGCAGAGTGGTCTTGATTCTGGGATAATGTGGTGTGTGTGTGTGAGTGTTAAAGAGTGAGATGATTTTAAACAAGCAGTGATGAGATCCCGCCCCCCACAGTCTAACTGGTTTGGCCAGCTGTGTTTCAGACTTTTGTTCCGTCGCCCGCCGGTCGCTCCTGCTGCAGCTGCACCACCACCGTCTCCACAGTAACTTCCTCCTCACTGTCACTGGTGTCCATGTCGCTCTGCTCGTCGTAGTTGGAAGATTCCTCGTGTTCCTGTGGAGACAGCGCTGTTGCCATGGTGCCGAAGGAATGAGCGCTGGTGGATGCCAGGGAGCGCAGGAGGGGTGTGTTTTCTGAAACGTCCTCGTTCTCGTCGTTCTCCTCCGGCCCGCTCTCTCCGGAGTCAGAGTCGGAATCTGAGTCGCCCTCGGATGGAACCACCTTCTGCTTACACACTGGACACGTCTTCTTCGTCTTGGTCAGCCAGGGGTCCACACACTTGCAGTGATACGCTAAAGAGAGGACAGTTCTGTTAAAGGACCTCAAGACAGAGACACAGTACAGTGAAGCACAGTTTACTGCAGTGTAGTACAAAGTACCACAGTACATTATAGACTAATGTAGTAACGGGTGTAGTAACAGTGTACAGAGTAATGTAACAGCTGATCAGTGTATAGAGAAATGTAGTAATGGGTGTTGTAACAGTGTACAGAGTAATAATGTAATGGGTGTACGGAGAAAAGCGTAACATAGTAACAGGTGTACAGAATAATGTTGTAACAGGTGTAGTAACAGTGTACAAAGTAATGTTGTAACAGGTGAACAGAGAAAAGAGTAACGTAGCAACAGGGAAAAAAATAATGTAGTAACGGGTGAAGAAACAGTGAACAGAGTAATAATGTAATGGGTGAACAGTGAAAAGAGTAACGTAGTAACTGTGTACAGAGTAATGTAGTAACGGGTGTAGTAGTGTACAGAGTAATGTAGTAACAGCTGAACAGTGTATAGAGAAATGTAGTAACAAGTGTAGTAACTGTGTACAGAGTGGTATAGTAGCAGGGTACAGAGTAATAATGTAACGGGTGAACAGAGAGAAGAGTAACGCAGTAACAGTGTATAGAGTAATAATGTAACGGGTGTAGTAACAGTAGTGCAGTAATGGTGTGGTAATGGTGCGGTGTCAGTCTGTGTGGTGTAATCACTCCGAGACTCTGCCGACACTCTAAGAGGAGAACACCAGTTCTAGATATCTTATGCAGTTTCTGTATAAGAAATTCTGTCAAAGTTTCAGCGGTTCCACCTCAATACGCAGAATATTAGAAACACACATTCAATACAACATAAAAACATTCTAATGAACACACACACACTTTTCCCTAGTGGGGGTGGGGGGTGAGGGAGTGGAGACATGGATGCTGGACTGACCGTGTGAGCAGGGCAGCACTCGCAGCTTCTCTCCTTCTTCATATTCGTCTAAACAAATTGCGCACACGTCATAAACATCACCTGCAGAAACAGAGGTAAAAAGAGCTTTCCTTCATTTTATGCATAATAATATTTATTTTTACATGTAATTCCCTCACAGCTTTAATGTTCCTCACATGGCTGAAACGTCTTGGAGTTCAATAATAGTGTAAAAAAGGGGGTTTGAGGCCGTTCATGGACTGAATTGACAATGCAAGGTAAATTCCAATTCACTTCATGGAATTAGAACTGGAATTAGAACTACATGCAGCTGAAGGAAAGTGGAACTGAACTGAAACAGACCTGAAATCAAATAAACTCCACAAAATTCCACTTCCTAAGAATTTGACTTAATGTGTTACATTTTCGTAAGTGCATTAATTATTATGATTCACATAAATCATAAACATACAAAATACTGAGGAGAAATGGACGCATGTTTTATACAGTAATCCTGATGATCTCACCGATCACTGTTATTAAAACAAATGTGAAATATGGACTTTGTCTTACATCCACGCATTTTTACACATTCATGTCCCCAACAACAGAATCCTGAATTCGACTAAAACCACGTTTCCCAGAGTTCTATGTGAAACATATGAATGAGCAGGATTCCTTTTTATAGTTTGAGACATGTATCATGAACTGGTCTTTATCACTTTAAACTGGTAAAAACATACTGGCATTAACAGGACATTCCGATACTTATCTCCAGGGTCAGGAATCATGTATCAGTTATTAATGTACAGTTCTATTTTAATTAAAGTTCCAGTATCGCCACATGTGGTCCCAAATACACGCTCAAAAACAGAACTGCAGAATTTCACGCAACTGAATACCACTTCCATTCCAGCTTAATTCCAGTTCAGTTTTCTGTGGTTGCTGCTGAACTCTAGTTCCAACTGGAGGTGCTGTGGGTATTCTTGTAAATTATAAATAAATATATTTTCCGCAGGAGACTCCAGATCTGAGGACCTTCTACTACAACCTCATCAGGAACGGACGTTCTGCTCCTCGGTCGGAGGAATTCAGATGGATTAAGCAGAGAATGGTCTAGCGTTTAAGGATTCCAGACATCAGAAACAAAAACGTTTACATAAGTAGGTTTCAGAAATGTTGAACTATTCATGAAACGAAAAATGCTTAGTATTCTCCTCTGAGCTAGATCAGTGGTTAACTGCTTACGTTTCTTTACATCCTGGGATACGCAGCAACACTGGAGGTGATTAAGGTGGTCAGATAGGGACCATGTTCAAAGCAGGAGTCCAGTTTTACCTTTCTTATATTTGTGAACTGGAAGTTTCTTGAGTTGATCTTTCCTCAGGCGGCTCCTTCTGGCTCTGTGACGATCCTGCACAAACTTTGTGACCTAAACACAGAAAGAAAGCAGCTCAATCAACAAACACAGGCTTCTGATTTAATTAACATTCCATTATATTATATGCCGCAGTAACCCACCATGAAAACTACAATCAGAATGAGGCAGATCCCAACGATGATGAGGAACGGGATCAGGTAATACTCTAGAGGCAAACTGAAGTCTGGCATGACGATCACATAACCTCTGAAACAAAACAATGGAAAACAGATCAAATCAGAAGAAAGCATGATTAGACACATCACTCTAAGATCAGAACCTCCTCTCTTCAGCTGAACTGATCATCCACATTCCTGATCTGACCCGAGTTAAAGGATGTTTTGCATGAACTGTGAATCAACAACAAAAGCACAACAGTGGGAGCAGGTGCTAACAGCAGGTTCCACTGGTGCTGCGTTTTTCATAACTGTGTTACACATACACACACACACACACTGCAATAGTTCAGAAAATAATTGACACCCATGCATTTTACACACACACACTCACAAAACGGTACAAACAGTGAACAGAAAAGGGGGGAAAGTGGTCTCTTATTGCTTCCCATTGCTGTTTGAAGCAAAGGAGTATGAGGAGCTCTCACCCTTTCTCGAAGGTGTAATCCTCTTTCAGGGCATTCGCAGCTTCTTCACCAATAAAAACGGAAGGAATGTCGATCTGCTTCACAATGTCCACTACAACAACAACAACAACAACAACAGAACAAGAACAAATCAGAACACAGCAGTGACAAACAGACGGCCACGGCGCAGACAACTCTCCGCCCTCCAGAAGGTGAAATAAAGATTTTGGTTGATATTTTGGTTCGTGGAAAAATCTGCTGAAATTTAAAGGCTTTAATTTTTTCCTCTCAGCTGTAATCATGATGTTTGTGTGATTTCATGAATCAAGTCCAGTTCTGATTGATTTCTACACCATTTACCTATTTAAGCCTCAGACATAAACAGTAAATTTCTGTTACTGTGCCTTTAAGACTGATATGTAAATATGCTCTGTTCTGACTGGCTGGTAATTGAGGATGAAACACTCCTTGTGAAGGTCCTAAAGTTCTCCAGCAGAACATCATCCAGAGCCTTTCACACACCCATTTTCAACAGGAGGCTACTGTACCCCCCCCTTGACAGGAGATCAGCATAATCACCCAACACCCCCACCCCCCGGAAGGAGACTACTACATCCTCACTACCCTCCCCCTCGGCAGGAGACTACTACAACCCACACCCCAAAAGGAGAACAGTACACATGAGACTAGTACTCCCCCAACCTCCCCACAGGAGAATACTACATGCCCTCCCCTATATGAAAACAGTACACAGGAGACCAGTACACACCCCACCTCTATAGGAGACTATCATACAGGAGCCACAGGAGACTAGTACATCCCCCCCCACCCTGACAGGAGACTTGTGTGTGTGTGTGTGTGTGTGTGTGTTGAACTTACAGTCATTGGAACCCATGCTGATTAAGTCGTCAGAGTCCACATTGTAAACGATGGCCGCTTTAAATCCGGCGCGCTGTGCATGTAGAACCTGCAGAGACAAACACAGTGATGATCAAACACACCGGCACTCAGGACAGGAACTCCAAACAGTCTTACAGCTCCCAGATGGGATGTGGTAGAGGACAGGCCCTGGGCACCACATGCATGGATTAAACCAATTTAAAAACTGATCTGACGGAATTCCTTTTTTTCATTTTTTTAAAATCCAATGCTCCGTGTCGCGGGCCTTCTGACCGGCCCGGTATGCCCGATGGTAAGTTCAGCCGTGGGTTCGATCCCCGTTAAGGCAAGCAATTTCCTCCGGGATCAATAAATTTTTCTGATCTGTACCTTCCTTTAACAGAAGCGTGTCCATGCTTCAACATGATCTCATCTTTGTTTTGCGACATTACAAGCCTTAGCGAAGCTTAGGGAAAGCCTTAGTGCATTATTTTTTCTGATTCTGACTGCCGAAACCATATTGTTTATTTTTATTTTTAGGAAGAATAATTAAATTGTAATTAAACCAAGGAAAAAGACACCCCCCCCAACAAAACTTTTTTTCTTCGGATCTGCATCAATCTCAAATTTGAGCTTTAGTGCCCTCCATTGATGGAAATCCGTCGTAGCGACGGAGAAATTTAATCCATGCCATGGGGCAGACACCTGGGACAAATGGGACATTACAGTCCTGTTAATCTGACATATTTTATTGAATTATTCAGTATTTTCATACCGATTTGCTGATTAACTGAAAAAAATAAACTCCTACACACTTTGAAAAGTGTACCTTGATATCAAAATTACAGTCAAAGCGTTTGATGAGGACGATAAAGACGCTGGAGTTTTCCCCCTCTCTGACTGGTGGAGGATCGATGGGCTCACAGGCGTTCTCAGGCCGAGCTCCAACCAGGAAACCCTTAAAAACAAAACTGGTCAATCAGAGGGCCTGGTCTGAGCACATGATACACATAGACCCAATCAGATGGCTGGGTCTGAGCTCAAAGAGACTAAATAATTCACTAATCACCGAACAGAGCTTTACTGCACTCAACAACCACAAACAGAAAAGAAAAACAGTTCAATAAAAGCCCAACAGTAAATCTGACCTCAGGGGTGGGTTTACAGTCCTCCACCTCCTGATCATGTGACATTAAGTCTAAGTCCACTCTACCCAGAGAACATGCCTTCATATCTCTGCTCGTTTTAGTGCAAACATTTTGTTTGTGTTCCAATTGTAACCAACCCCCCCCAAAGAGTGTTACTTTTACTGATAAAATCAACAAAATGTTATTTCATCACAAACTGCATAAAACAGCACATCCCTGTTTAATTTCTCATTACATACCACCCCACCCCTCCAAAACACACGCCACCCCCCCTGAAACACACATGCCACCCCAACCGCCAAAACACACACCACCCCAACCCCCCAAAACATGATACACCACCCCTGAAACACACGTCACCCCCCAAACATACACCACCCTGAAACACACGACGACCCACCACACCATCCCCCCAAAACATACGTCACCCCACCCCTCCAAAACACACGCCACACCCCCTGAAACACACATGCCACCCCAACCGCCA
>JBBPDC010076488.1:0-27484 GCA_037974485.1 Hemigrammopetersius urotaenia
GTGTGTGTGTGTGTGTGTGTGTGTGTGTGTGTGTGTGTGTGTGTGTGTGTGTGTGTGTGTGTGTGTGTGTGGGAAAAAGACAGCAAGTGAGAGGGAGTGAAACTGCTTTGACGGCAGTCTACAGGAAACATGAGCATGTACCCCTGTGGTCTTTGTTTCACTGTGAATCATTCATGTCCTCAATGTCTATGCACTACCACTGTATTCAGGAAAAGATTGAATAGATTAGGCCAAAAAAGTGTAGTTTTTTTTTTTTTACCTTTTCTGCTGATCTTCTTCTGCTTCTTTAGGTTTTTTCCTGTAGGAAGAAAAAAAAATATATATATATATTTTATATATAACTTTTTTATATATAACTTTCCTAACTACTGGCTTTAGCTAAGTGGTTATTGAGAGTTCCATATTAGTTACACTCATGATAATCCAGTGCAGTGGAACAAATTCATAAACGTATGGTTAATAATGACCTCAATGTGGATCAGGGTCATTTCTTTCCTCTTTGCTTTTTTCTCTTGGTGGGATTTTATTATGAGCTATGACAGGAGAAAAACAATGTAGAACTAAACGGTAGGGGGCAGTAGTGTTCCTTAAGTTCCCTGGTTGGAGAAGTCTTGTCACGGGAATGCTGTTATGTCACTGACTTTCTTGTGTTTGAAGCTTTAGTTATTGACCAGTGTTTCCTTTCAGTTCTGCTTTGAGACCAAGTTGATGTTCATTAAAATGGAATTCTTAGATACATTCAAACTCTAAAATATTTGTAAAGTGTTCAATTCTGATATGTATGTATTTATGTATCTATCTAACCATCTATCTGTATAAGAATAATAGCATATGCTGAAATGTTTAACCTCTCAACCATATATAAACATAGATCTCACAACAGAATTTTCATTTGTTTGATTGGGTTTTCAGTTTAAGATGGTTAATCTTCCAAAAAACAGAAATGACATTCTCCAGTAGCAATGAGGGTCAATATATATTTATATTTTCCTAGAATCCCCTTACCTGATTACAGCAACTGACAATAGATGATATATATTTGTAAGACATCATACCAAGACCACCATGGATTATTTAGAAGTGGAAACTTGTTGGCAGTCTAGAAGAGCAGACAATTCCATACAACTCGGTCCAAACATACAGTGGCATAAGACTGAAATAACACAAAAAGCGATCCAAGAATTTGTCTAACACAAGCATGGTTTGTGTGCATGAATTAATAAAAAAGAGAGATCAGAGAAAGAGAAAAGCAGCTAGTGACCTGGGACTGTGTGTTCTAGAAAAAAGAGCCCAGTTTGGCCACAATGTTGCAGATTGTATATTTATGAGTAAGGAATCTTGCAGCACAAATTACATAATCTTTTATTATTTACAGGCCCTCTGGTGAACCTTGTGTGGAAGTCTTTAACTTACTAAAGTGTTTGTGTTTATGGTTATGAAGCAAAGGGCCTTGTGTAGATTAAAACAACATATTGAATGTACAAAAGAATAATAACAGCTGCAGATCAAGAAGAGGTGACTGAAGTAGAATAATATCTATATGTGTTTTTTACTCCGCTTGTTCATGACAAAGATTCCCATATTTTAGAACCATTATTTTATTTAAAAGGCACAATTAAAGAATTTAAGATCAAAAGAATTAAAGAACTGCTTTATTAAAACACAGTTTTACAAAACATCATGTTTAAGCTGTGATCAGCCAAGTTAGGAGTCCAGCTATGTCTTCTTTAGTTTAGAACTGGAGCTTTGAGGCTAATGGTGCTACAAACTCTAGTCAATTGTCACCAAATACATTTCATAAATACACTACCTACATGTTTCTCAACCCTCTCAGACTGCATTCAGCTCCTACTGCGCAATAAATGGACAGGTCTGTATCACCATAATGAAAAACTGAATAAGGTTTGAGCGGAGTCAGAGCAGCTTAGCCTCTCAGCTTTAGTTATAAACTAAAGAAGCAAAGGTTACATTTCAAACACGTCATAATCTACTAGATCTGGGGTTAGTAGAAAATTATATACATTTGCATTTCATTGAAAAGATAAATTAATTAAACAGACAATAAGTGGTAAATGATTTCTTTTAAACTGTTTAAAACATGACGCAGGATGTCATGATCGGTGCAAAAGCTGCCTTTTAATGGAAGAACCTTACTGCAGCTGTAAGGCGCAATGTTTCACACCACACATCTCTCATAAAACTGTAGCTGGACCAGAAATGTATCTGGCAGGAGGACAAAACACTTGAGCCAGTTGCCAAAAGGGAGCTAGAGATGGACAGAAATGGTCAGAACCCAGGTACGACACCGTGCGAAATGTTGGTAGGGGTACTTAAAATGGCCAGGAGGATCTAAAACCTCTCACCAACTACTGGAGTAGTCCTGTATGGAAGGGTAAGCCAAAGCATGCCTCTGCAGACACTGTATGAGACTGAAAGGCTCTTCTAAGAAATGCTTATATGCAGCTCTTTCTGCCCAGACTACAGGTGTTGAAACCATGTGTGTGCTTACTTTGGCACCAAGAAACTGCTGATGTTTGGCAAATAAATAACTGCGAAATCCTGCATGTACCTCTTTCAGTGTCAGACTAAATATCTCACACACTCAAATTCCTAGCCCCTGCATTAGCAAGATTAGATCTGAGCAGTCCCACAGATACAACAATCCAGCCACAGACAGACACCCTGTACTCAGCTTACGGCAATTTGAGAAAAGGCGAGCGGATCTGAAGGATTGTGTGTATTAAATATGGATAATGTTTAATAGGGAAAAAAAAGACCAGCCGTTATTTAGCATTTGCCGGATGTGCTCAGTTGTTTCAGGCAGTCCACTTACTCGGATCAAGTGCGGTTTTGGCTTCTGTTTAGCTTCAGTAATGCATCTGGGCTTAGCTAGCTAGGCTGTGTGGTCTCACCACACCAGAATCTCCTTCCTAATTACAGCACCGAAGAGCTCAGTGTTCCATATTGTTTCTCTTGCATCTGATTCAGGCTTGATTTGTGAAGCACTGTAACCATGGTGATATCTGAAGGGGGGACCTTTTATCTAAAAAGATACCTTTTCTTGAGGATATTTCATGTGTGCATCTACTTTTTCCTTCACAATTTCTGCTTTACACCTGCACCGATGTCAGGGAGAAAGAAATGAAGTCACTGAACACAATGACCTGCTTCTACCTGCCTGTTTTTTTTGCAACTGCTTGGAGAAGGAAATTGGGTAAATCTAACTGAACTCAATTGCATTTGGATTTTTAATCAGCATGACTTATGTATCACCTAAGGGACACTTGACCATTGCCACTTAAGTGTTGGGCTAATCGGATTCACTGAATCAATACTAGCCCCCAGCTTTTAGCTTTTAAGGGTTTTTAAGGCAGAATGATCTAGCAAAAGCATGAAACCAAACCAAATCAAGCTTCGCACTCCAAAGGTTATAAGGCACAGACTGATCATTAAAGTGGCAAGAAACCAAATTTTCCATTATATCAGATCATCATCTGATATAGTTTCTATTGAGTAAATGGATAAGCTAGTGACTATTATAGTGGTTAATTGAATTTTTTTTTTTTTTACCTGTGAAACAAAAATACGGGTGTAACAAAACAATAACTACACCAACCATTCTGCAGAAAAATTCCATATCACAAAAAGTTAAAAACATACTTTGAAACCAGGAAGAGTAAAAGACTTAAGGCATGAAAGAGTTAAAGGAGAACTGAACACTTATATGTAGAATTTTTTTTGTAATCTTAGTCAATTAATTTACATGCTATTAATCAACCCCAATCTGATACCAATACTGATTTGATAGTAAGATTCCAAATGAGCATTTTGCCATAGCTCCTGAGAGGTAGATATATAGTAGTGCTGGGCCGTTAACGGCGCGGGATTCTTATCGCGCGATAAAAAAAAATATCGTCGTTAAATCCCTCCCCCCCCACCTCCCCCCCCCGGACAGAGGGAGCTGGGTTTATACTACGCAAGCTATGATGAATTTCACCTTGATATTTCAGTGACTTGTCCGGTTCGCGCACGTTTTAAACTTGTCTCGGTCTCTCTGTGGGGGTGGGGTTACCGCCGTTAACGCCAAGATTCCAATGAGATTAACGGCGTTAAAAAATTTATCTATACCCACCTCTAATAGATAGATATACTTTTTTTTTGTCGTTGTGCCATGTCTGAATGTAAAAAAACTAAATAAAATAAATAAATAAATACATAAATAAAAATATTTATGGATAAACCAACACAAAAATAACAACACCATCATTAAATAAATAGGATAAAAAAGTCTCACGTAGACAATAGTTATAATTCTAGCTTAGTGTTGGGCAAATGATCAAAGAAATAATGTCACAATACCTTCATGATACATGATGAGCAATGCAATCTTTGTTTTTTTCTTGGATTGCAAGAATCTAGGGCAGTAAAAACTGCATTTTTGATCGGATTAAAGCTATAAATAAATCAGAATTCTGGCATCTCAAGAACATAGCAAAGGTTAGAGATTTTTTGACAAAACAAGATTTCAAGGAACATATTCATGCCTGTGCCCCTTACTCCCAATGCAGACCTCCTCAAAAAGACAATTAGACAGTTATAGTTTATTTAAAACGTTACTGCATGAGTTGTAACTAAAACTAAGAAAAGAGAGCACATAAATCCAACAATCTGGTCCTTATAGTGGAATCCAATCAGACACAGCATTCAATGTATTTTTTAATTAATATGTTACTCAATAGTTTGGGCCCTAAAAATGTTTGGCTGAATCTCAGCCTGGTAAGTCTCTTAGATCGAATGGAGCTGATGCTCAGATCAGTATCGAAATGCCATTTAGTAATTTAGTCTCTCCATGCTCCAATGCACTGACTTTATTCTTATATACTGTTTTCTTTATTATTGTTTAACTTATTGAAATATATTTTCATTCTATACAAAATGTAATGCTGGTGGCGTAGTGGGTAAGATACTTGCCTCTAGACCAAGAGGTCATGGGTTCGAATCCTACCTTCAGCACACCACTGGGTCCCTGAGCAAGACCCTTAACCCCAAGTTGCTCCAGGGAGAGACTTCCCCCTGTAGTTAGGGAATGGAAGTCGCTTTGGATAAAAGCGTCTGATAAATGTAAATGTTTTCTTTTTTAAATGCTTTTTATGCTTCTGTTCAAAGAACATTGAATGACCACTGTGTGTGTTAATTAACTATACAAATAAAATAAATTATGCCTGTATTTGCCAGGCTGGAAAGGACACATTGAAAATGAATGCATTGTTTTGATTTAGTTTACATTTTAGAAACTGCTGCTCTGAATCCTATTAAATAGGATTAAATATGCAATCATTGTAATGAAACATATGGCTGGCTAGTGGTCTTTAGATACCATTGATATCCACCCATATGCTTAGAAAAAGCCTAATGTCACTCAGATTATCATGATATGAATAAATATCATCATCTTGCCCACTGTTCTAGCTTATGTTCTCATGTTATCAAGTGACCTACTTTGTTTTACATTATGAGACACAGGTGTGATATTTCAGATTAGACTGTTTATTTGTTTGGGTCCAGTATTCTCTGCTGATGTTTGTTCAACTAAAACTGAGCACTGGATCGATGCCATGTCAACCATAACATTAAAACTGCCGGCCTGATATTGTGTAGTTCACCCTGGTGCCACCAAAAACAGCTCCCTGTTGAGGTATTGACTTCACAGGACCTCTGAAGGTATGTCTGGCACCAAGACACCAGTAGCAATAAGGTCCAATGAGGTGGGCCCTCCATGAATCAGACTTGTTTGCTTGATCAGACTGGTTGATCACCTTTTTGTCATGTTCCTCAAACGAATATGCCTAAGATATCTTCCCTTACAGGTGCCCTTGTAACTAGATTATCAGTGTTTTTTATTTCTTTGGGTACTTTTTTTAATGTTGTTGCTGAGCAGTATATTTGGGGCTGAAGATAAAGATATGAATCTTGCAATACATCAGATATAGCTGAAGTGGGGGCTGTTAAAAGCTGTTAAAACACCATTCTTATTTTAGTTCTCCCTTTGGCCTGACATAGTTACCAGTTGAAATGGTCCCAGCATAAGCTGCCTGCAAATACAACAAAGACGACACAGGGTCTTTTTCCTGCCTCCGTAATAGTAATCCTGCCTCTTCTTGTAATACGAGCGCTCTGTGATGAGATTTTGAGCTCAAGGTCATAGCGTGGCCTCTATTTCCCTCTCTGTGTGCACATCCCCCTAGACTGTTCTGAACATCTCCAGCCCTGCACGTTCCTTTTGTCCCTATTAAACCAACAATGTTTGAACACCTCTATCCCACAACGCATGCAGATTGAAATCACCCCCACCGCAAGGTGATTACAATGCCATGACAATGCCATGCGCACGTTAGTCTCAGAATTAGTCAGATACGGGCTACAGTCTTGTGTTCGTGCAGTGTATATTACAGTAAAAGACGTGCACAGTAGGATGTTGTGCTTCATTATAAGGGGGGCACTGGCGCCGGGGTTTCTGACTGGGCTTGTGTAGGTCTAATGAGCTTAAAGCCATAGCTTATGTGGTTTCTGACACTATGACACACTTTTATCTACAAAACACTTGTCTTGAAGCCTTAGAGCTATGCGGAAGCCCAACGTTTGTCTGTCCTTTTATAGATAACAGTATGTTCTGTATTATGAGAAATGTATTTGAAATCATTTAATCCAGTGTAGTATAAACAAGTGTGCAATATTTAGCTGTGTGGTTTACACACTAGAGAGGTATAACCTTACAATATGTCTTAGCTTCATTAGCCTTGTTGCTCCACTGCAACTAAATTAGTACACCATACAGGACTGTCAGCACTGATTATTTAATTAACCAACAAAAACTGAAAACACCGTCTTATATGAATTCACAAACACATTCCAAATACGCACAGAATACATTTAGAATATTCTCAATAATACCAGTGGGGGAAAACTCTGCTGTTGTGAATTTTTCTTAATCCCTTGATTTTAGTGGCTGTTTAGCGCATTCTTCTATTAATATGTTTCATGAAAAAAATGTGCCCTAAAGTTCCCTCTCACCACTTTCTTCATTCCACTACTGCTTCCACAACCCCCCAACACCTGTACGTCAATGCTAAACATGTTCATTGAGAATATGTGCACCTCTGAGACTGTTCATCCCTCAAAAGGGCTCTGTAATGTTGAAATAAATGTATCAGTCTACTAAGGGCTTTAGCAGGAACTTCCATGATTGGCTGTCTATCTGTCTATGTATATATTCATATATTTCATCCTGTGTTGTGATGTTAAAATATTTAATAACCTATCATGGATGGAATTTCTTTTAAAGATTTAATGTGGTTATTTTAATATGTTAAAGGGCGGCATAGCTGTCTTAGCATTGACCCTTTCATGGCCAGATCATGGGGAGAAGTTCGCTTCATGGTGGATGCCATAGCGATCCAAGAGAGTAGGATGGCCTAAAGAATGTTGAGTTGTTCAAAGGTGCTACGTTAGCTAGTGAATAAACTGGGAAAAATCACCCGCTACCCAAATGGACACATATTCTAATAGTGTTCCCCTAAAAGTGTACTTAAATAGTAACTACATTCTGAATATTGTCTTCGTACAACATAATATTTATTGAATAGCAATTTCATTTCTGCATCGTAAGTACAGAATACTTTCAAACATTGTTACATCCTGACCTTGATAACCAACTAATTCCAATTTGGAATTTTAAGAAGCCAAAAAAACAAAAACAGACGAGTGAATAATAATGAATCAGCACAGCCCATAATTAAGTTCCATCTGCATAGCCCTTCCAAAAATATAGAAAAAACGTTTAACAAATTTAGGTTTAAATAAACCCATAACTTTATTGTAGTCTGTTTTCAGACTGTAGTGTTTGCGTGCAGCAGTGATGGGACCTGGGCTCAGCAGGGGGCGTTTATCGGACAAAGCTGCACAGATGCTCCAGTGACCGGAGTCAACTTTTCTACACCAGCTGGGGGCAGAGAATTAATTAGACTTCAAACATAGACTTCAAGCATGTTTACCCAAAAATGAACACAGACATGCTTGTGTGCATGCATGTACAACTGGATGCATGTCTGGGGAACTTGCACCCCAACTGAGGAAAGAAATGAACCCTTCTAATGCAGAGTCTTGTGTGTGGAGAGCAGTGTGTTGCGGTGTGTCCTTGGTCTTGAGATCATATTTATCATGCAGATTGTGTTAGACTCGTGTCACCTCCCAGCAAGTAGATCTGTTCTCTGCTCAGTCCACTGCTTCCAGCCGCTGAGCTGAGTCATAAACAAGAAGGGCACATTCCTGCACTAGTAAGCAGCTCAAAAGTCGCTTCTATTTTCTCTGATTACAGAGCAGCATATGCTCTGTGATGGAGACGGATGGATTATATCATTGTCAGAGCACACGCAGGCTAAAATAAACAACAGCTGCTGAAGAAAATATTCCGGGCCACTTTATTAGGAAAATTGACCATACTATAGCTCACATTTTTCCTTCCACAACTAGTGGTAGTCAATTCAACCTTATTTTTTTCGAGTCTCTTTTTATGATGAACACTGTCACAAAGGGGTTTTCCAGACAGTCGATTTTCGAATGCCCAATAAACAAAGCCGGGATGACAGCGGCAGTAAGGAGCTCCATGAGAACATGAGGGAAATATGGTAAGTCTGGATTAGAATCTGCAAATCCAGATGAGATGAAGATACTTCAGTCAAAACATCTACCTTGAACTTCTATCAAAGTGATAGAAGACTCAAAAGTGGAACTTGTCTTGTATGATGCACTCTGATATTTTGCCTTTCTGAGGTTTGAGACACTGATACAGGCAAAAAAACAGAGGCTTTGGAGTTTGCTTACAAAGAGAATGTGGTTCTGTCTACTGGTTTCTTCCTACAGTTGCTTTTACCTAAACAGAACCAACAAGTCCTGAATGATGTAAAGGCTGTGGAAACATGTCGTGCATACACACAGTGTTTGAGCATCAACTTCACACATTGAAGTATTTAAAATATCATTTGTAATCTGTAAGTATGCATGCGTGCAAATACTTAAAGTTTCAGGTGAGTCGATTATTCGTTTGAAATCCATTTGGAATATCACTAATAAGTTATGTATTTAAATATTTCAGTATTTCAAACATTTGAGGTTATAGCTCAGGATGCCCAGGCTTAACACTCCCCCTTTTTTTGAGTAGAGAACTTACAGTTTATTAGCATATTAGAGTCAATTTACCTGCAGCATAATTTGTGTATATAAAATACATATATATAATGTGTATGCCCTGGCTTGAGCCAACATTCTTCCTATGGAACACACACACACTAACATGCAACTACCATGTTTTGGATGGGATACAAAAGGGTCTCAAATGTGCACAACAACAGATGAGCTGAAGTCAGTAGCTCTGATATTAACTGATGGAGGGTTTTTCCGTAGTCACTGTGGTGGGTCATGTTGAGTTAATACTGCCATCTACTGGTTCGAGGGCAGAAAGCAGAAAGGACAAAACCAAAGGGAATGGCATGTTCTATAGCAGAGGTCATTAATTATGGCCCTGGAAATCCAGGGTTTGAGGTTTTCCCTGATATAACACCTTCCAAACTGTTCAGAGCTCTGACACTGCAAGCCCTGCAGGCCTGCAACTGATGACCCCTGTGCTATAGCTCTGTTTTTGCCATTCCACTCATCATTAGGCACAATGACAAGCTGGGCAGTGTTACACTTGGAATCTGATTTTCATGTCATAAATCATACCTAACGACATCCACGAGGACAGTGTCCTCCATAAACATGAGGGCAATGGAGTTCCTTTCTGGCTGCCTAGTGAAATACTGTGGAATTGAGATAAGAAGCTGACAAAGAAGCAAAAGTACCAAATTCCACATTTTATTTCTGAGCCTTTATGTGTGCCCATATTATTCTGTACTGGGATAATGCCGTGTTTTGTATGACTGTAGTGAAAAGCTGGGTGATAAATTGGGAAATATAGCACAAAGTACTGGGGGCCTTAGCTTCCAGGTGTTTCTTGCTGGTAAGGTGTGTCTTATTGCACTAAGCAGAACAGCCGAGAACGTCTTTTTGATCTTCCCTTTGGTGTCGGCCTTTGGAGTCCGCTGGCCTAACGCAAAAATTTCTCTGAAAGACAATGATATGTTCAAAGAATGAGAAATTCAGTCAAAACTAAAAACAGCATGGAATGTGCTGCAACAAAAACAAAGAAAAAAACAAAACAACAAACAAACAACCACTGGTGCACTTACCAGTTGGTGCTGATCTGGCTGACCATAGCAAATGGTTGCAAAAACTGAGGTTAAAATTTCCAACAAGCATTGCTGCGCAGGGGTGAACATGTCAGCACCTCGCCTTTTTCCACAAAAGATTTCCAAAGCTCAGTTATGCAAAACTCTCAATTGCACAAAGAATAGAGAGGCTAATTTGGAATCTGCAAGTTCAGAAATTAAATCAGGGATGGAACAAAAGTAAAAAAAAATGTAGGTGGGATAAAGATCTTCTGCCAAACTACCTACATTTTCTAACAAAGCGAAGGAGTTCCTTCTGAGGATCCAAAGCACACAAAGCATGGGTCACTGGGCGAGCACTCACGGTTATCATAACTGATGTGTTGGGGTGAAAGAAATGTGAAACTGTCAAATAGGCCTTGGAAACAACAACAAAACAAACAAAAAATAGACCTGTTCAACAGCAAACCCACAGTTTGTAAATTTTGCAAAGATGGTGAGCTTAGATAAACTTTATATCTGTAACTGTAACACTTAGGTAGGTTATAATAGACCTGGTGTTTATATTTATGTCCAAACATACAGGCTATGTAATGTTACTGTTTCTGAATCAGTGAATTGCTCTAAGATAAAATAGCTCATAACTTGTCAGTTGTTGTTAAGATCAGAAAACCAAATGGAGTGATATCATGTTGTTAATAGACCTACCAAATGTACCATTTAGAAATGCAGGGATATGCTAGCTGAATAGAAAAGCTTCTTGTATCATGATTTATGACCATGTGAGTGTAAAGAAAAAGCCCAGAGGATGTTATCATCTCATAGTGTAAGAGGTCACTGTTTTGGGTTTTGTTATGGGGACTTTTATTTTGAATGTATAAGTGTATGTTAGTGTCTTGGGTCACTGTGTCAGCTGTCTTGTGTTTAGTTAACACTTGTGCTTTGTGATTGGTTTCTGTCAGAGTCTGTCTAGGGGTATTTAAGTTCAGTTTATGTGGACCTCATGTGTCGGTCCATTGTCGCAATTGCGTTGCATTAGTGGTGCAGTTACCTTTGTACTACGCTTGCCTTTCAGTTTATGCATGTATCGGCCCTGGAGCCAGGTTTATTTTGAAAATAAAGAAAAAGACACAAAGATGGAAGCCTGCCTCTGTTTTCAGTGGGGGAAAAGCATGGCGACGTGACACATAGTTTGTAATTACTAATTAAATTACTCATAAAAATATTTGGAAGTATGATATGTAAATACACTAGTGGGCTTCAGAGTACAAAAAAAAACATTTAACAGACAATAAATGTCGCTGTTCTGTAACAGTAAATGATAACTATATTCTTGAAGGCTTTTTTACTCCTACTTTTAGCTGCATGAACCAGTTTAGAGCCCTGCCATATACTGATAAGCCATTTCATTATGTACTCCTACCTTGTACATTAATTTTGTCATCAGCACCACCGACCATAAAGCAGCACTTGATAGTTTATTATTGCGAACTGTCGTTTGTTTGTTTATCTGCATTATTTGTTAGCCCTCCTCTATCCAGTTCAACAGTAGTCAGGATGTCCAATGATCATGAATCATTCTCAGCCCAGCACTGACACCAACATGATGGTGGCATGTTAGTGTGTGTGTGCTGCACAGGGTGGATCACACAAAGCAGTGCTGCTGGGATTTTTTTCTAATCATTCACTGTTCACTTTAGTAGACACATATAATCTGTTGCTACACCTCACGGATTTAAAATGATTGATCATTTAATGCTGCACAGCTTGTTGTTTATCCTCAGGTCCTTCATCAGTGGTCAGTTTCAGGCCACAGGATGCTGTCGGCTGGATGTTTTTGGTTGGTGCTCTGTTCTGTGTGACAATGTGCTGTTTCAAAGTCCAGCTGAACTCTAAGTAGCACACACACACGCACAATGAATCACCACACAAATAATACCTGCTCCTAAGTAAACACTTTTAGGTTTACGTTGATCAGTAATGGTAAAATGTCTAACAGTAATGCATTGGTTGCCATAGTAATGGTGCATGTGAGAGAATATTAAGGTGTAAAGTTGCATGCATGAGCTTTGGTCTTTGCTATGTGCCACTCCTTCATGGCAATCGTATTTCATTTAACACTACTGCACTTTTCAGCAACTAGAATAAACATTACAGGCATTCAAGTAGGGTGGCTTGGTCAGCAGGTAATCATTGCTAAAAGGCTAATAGGACCTGCCACTGATGATAAAGATCTTTAAGATCAAACCTTTTGTAAAGGTCACCTTGTCTGCAACAAGGTAGCAAATAAACAAACTAAGACTCTGCACCCATATTGACCCCCAAAGGCAATACTGCTTCATCCAGCCAGTCAGCCAGCTTTGCTTTCTGGGGGAAAGTCCGAACTCTGTCCCTTCTTCACTACCACCACCTGCTGCCATGCTGCTCTCCACTTGACAGGCCTGCTTGTTGGATTCCCAACCTGCTCAACACACACAGCATTGATTCCACACAGCTGCCGCCAAAGATTCCCTTCAAAGATCCCACCAAAAACTCCCTTTTGTCGGCCCGATATTGGTCTTGAATTAATGTCGGTGGCCATTTTAAATAACCCTGCAACTTTGCCTTATATTTTTATTTCCAGTGCAGCGAGTGAATCAGTCTCTCTTAGGAAGCAATGTCAGAATAAAAGTTCCAGCACCCATCTGATTAGAGGAAAAGTATACCAAAATAGGACAGTACAAAGGAATTCAGCGGGACACTGCAAAGTTATCACCTGAAATGTGTGGCAAAAGCTTCCAGTGATTGTGTTTAACCTAGTAAACATGTAATGTGCAGTGTCCAACTTTTGTCACACAATGTCCACCAGCACATGAAATATTATCCATTATCCATTACTTGTCCGGACATGCAGCAAATATTATTAGTGAATATGTTTACGGGTATAGGTGTATTCATCACACAAATAACAGGGAAGCATAGCAGAAGATTGTAGGCATGATGGGACTCTGGTTTGAAAGGGGTTTGTGACAACACTCAAGACACATTCATTGTCTTTAAACTAATTTGGTTTTGTCAGACTCAAATAAGGGTATAGAGCTCAGAAAGAGGCACTGCTCAGTTCAGAATGACTCAGTGTTCATCCATAAACACACAGATGAAACATTGTACTTTTTCCTTTCAGATATTAATTTTTGTATTTCAAATCCAAAATGTGAAATGAATGTCAAAAGAGTACCTCCACAGTCCTGAAATTTCTAGAAGGTATTATTGTTTGAAGCAATCATGATTATGATCATTCTTATTTTGCTCACTGTCTGTCTAGCATCATCCTTCACATGAGAAAAGCAGCTTGTCATCAAATGTCTTTCAATATTCGTGTGTGTGTGTGTGTGTGTGTGTGTGTGTGTGTGTGTGTGTGTGTGTGTGTGTGTGTGTGTGTGTGTGTGTGTATGTGCACGTGCTGTGTGGGTGACTTTTGGCAGGAGCTCCTACCATCTGTTGAGGGGTAATACAGAGAACGCAGGCTCAGTGTAGAGGCTCCATTTTGGCAGCATGTTGCTGGGTTTCCCCCTTGAGCAGATGGACTTCCCAGGAAGTTTTAACGCCTTTCCCCACCATCCATCTCTATATCAACCATGCAATCCAATCTAAAGTGATAATTTACACCCACCAGAATACTTGGAAAGATAAGCTGCTTGCCTAGATTCAGATTTGTGTATCCACAATGGCCATGTGAGGTGAATATAATTCATATGTGAACATTCTTTCTGTGTTTATAAAAGCAAGTGCTGCCTTAAAAACAACTCAGTCCATACGAGAAAGAACTAGCATAAAATACTGACCACTCTATTACAAACCCTCTTTGTTGGTGTATGTTGATGCACAATTTGTCATCCACTTCCTCTTCTTCAGCAGTCTCTCTCTGACCACAGAGCCATTCTTAGCTGAACATGTTTTTGTGGAGGGCCACTCTGAGCCTGAGGGTGACTCTGACACTGTAAAAGCAGCAGCAGCACCACTGTACTTGACACACTCACCCCTGTACCACACACAGTACTGTTACAGTGCCATTACTATGAATTACAAGTGGTCACCTGTGAATTGTATGATTTGGGAGTAACAAGCCAACCCAGAATTATTCACAGCAGTGGTGACAAAAGCCAGACATCTGAAGCATCTACAGCTACTTAATTTAGCTGCAGATAAACCCCTTCTTAAGGCAATGAATTATGGCTTCACTACACATTGCAATTGCTCTTTCCTAGCATCCCCCAGCACAATAGAAATGTTAGCTTGATAGGAGTAATATCCTATAATGCCCTGCAGTAATAAACAGTTTAAAAATTGAACATAAGTTTAGAACATAAGTAATTATGTGGGAAATAATTCAAAAAGAACTAGACAGAAGTCAGTTAAGATAAGCATCAGAAAGATAAAGGATAAAACCGAAGAAACATCTGTGTAAGGCATTAGTCTGGAGCAAAACCGGCTGCCACACTTGCACCAGCCACTAAAAAGAAACCCAGGACCACTGGTCCTAACCTGGTTGGGAGGAGAAGGAAGGGGATCAATCATTTCAGCTGCAACTGTTGGAGGTCAATAAACCCATCGCTCATGGCCTCACTTGCTACTGAGTCTTTGTGTGAAGCGATTCGTCCTTCACCAAACCCAGACGATAATTTGGTAAAGGTTCTCAAATCTCTTGGGTTGCCCTGCTCTCCCCTGCACTTTCAGAGATTTTGTCCCTAGAGATTTTCACCCCTAATCTATGCTCTTCTTAAATACTTGACTTTTCCAAGATTTAATTTATATCTTTAAGAAAAATGAACCTTTCTTTGGGGAACCCTTTTACTTGAGCCCAGGCTGAGAACACCAGTTTGTTAACAGGGAAGAATAAGTGGAATCCCGCAGCCCTCATGGCTGCCCTGTCCCAAAGACTTAGTGAGGAGCTCAAGGACCAGCTGGCCCCCCTTTGAACATCCAGCCTCCCTCCAGGACCTCATTGAGACCTGGACTGTGGGAACATAGGGGGGCCTGAGAAAACTTATACTAAGCTTCCTACTTCAGCCCCTTCAGTCACCTCATGGCTGGAGACCCCTGGCACTGTTGAGTGGGGAGGGGTAGTGCCGTGGCCACTCAAAGCTGGTGGGAAAAGATAGAGCCCATCCCAGTGAAATTTAATCTGAGGTAGGGCATTCCCCTCCTTCCCAGCATTCCATTCCCCACAGCTTCGATCCTTCCCCTTCTTCCCCATTTGGTGCACCTGGTCCGCATGAGTTCTGTGACCTTGCTGAAGTCCAAAATCTTGCCGGTGCAAAGACCATATGACTATGCAATCTCCTGCCTGGTTCTACACCACCCAGGTGCCAGTTTTTCTCCTTGTCCAGGTCTGCGTAGAAGACCATGACTGATTACATCTAGTAGGCATTGGTGCTGGGCTTCATACAGCCATCCACCTCACCAGCAAGGTCAGGGTTCTTCTTCATCAGAAAGAAAGATAGGGCCTGTGCCCCTATTTTGGCTACCAGGGCCAAAAATATCACCATCAAGAATCCTACACTCAATACTTTGGACTTCAAGGGACTGCAGCAGGCTTCCATTTTCACCAAGCTAGAACAGCACAAGCAAGCTCCATCCATGTGCCTACTATTTGCACCAACTTATGCCTGCTGAGAAAGAACAATGATGTGATCATGAGCTCTTGGTGCTGAAGCTGGCTCTGGATGCATCATAAGAACTTGGCCTACCTACACGTCCAGGTAATGTCTCTCCTTCACCCAGTTTGATTTTGTCCTGTCATATCAACTGGTCACCAAAAACACCATGCCAGGTGGCCTCTCACCACAGCATGTGCCAAGTCAGACCCCTCAAGAGCCCAACCTTTCCCAAGCCCCCAAGGCAGGCTGTTTGTACCCACCTCCAACAGAGCCACAGTGCTCCTCTTGGGCCACAGGTCCTCCCTAACAGCCCTTTACTCAGAGATTTTTGTGAAAGCAGAGCTGGCAGAGCTGGCATGGCATGAATAGGGATGTCCAGACATTTGTTGCTTCCCACCAGATGTGTATGAGACCCAGAACAGAACCTGCATAGTGGCTCCACCCTCTGCCCATATCATTGTGCCCCAGAAGACACTGGACCAGGAACTTCAGTTGACCAACTGATTCTGGAAGGTATTCTGTCAGCAGTTTTGGGGATTCTGCCAATCATTTAGCTATCACCCACAATCCAACATCCAAATGGAACAGGACAGACAGGACCTGAAGAAGACCCTCTGCTTGTCTTCTGCAGCCAGTCTTACTGGGCCTACCAGCTATTCTGGGTGGACTATGCCCATAATAGTCACATGCATCCTTTGGAATGTCCCCATTAGAGTGCCAGTTTTGATACACCCTGCCTCTATTTCACCACCAGAGGGAGGATGTGGGAGTCACCACAGCAGAGCACTTTGTTTGACTCTTGCAGGAAGGTCCAGTGGTAAGAAAGGTCAGCACAATCACCTACCAGCTGCTCCTACCTACCAGCCTGTGCATTAACTCCACCTTCCATATGTCTCATCTGAAGCCAATATTGCCAGTCTTTTTGTGAAGTGGTTCAATAAAGGCTCTTGAGCGGTTAGGCTCTCTTTCACATTGCTTTCACATATTCTGTACTTTCACTCTTGAGACTAATCTGCACTTCTCAAGTTTTTGCCTTTTCTGAGTATTATTTTATTTATATATAGAGCACAAACCTTTTTGTTTGTCCCCATTGGCAGCTTATGTTTACAGTTTCTCTCTTTAGCTTTTTCAGAGTCTTTTTGGGCCGTCCCTGAAAAGACAGTTATAACATTTGGCAGAGCGATGTAAATCAGTGCATAAGATGTCCACATCTGTTCTTCATACCTTTAAAGCTGGACTCAAACCAACATCAACTATTTAACCACAAAGTAGGGTTAGAAAATTAAATCATATATAGAAAAAAGTATATGCAAGCAATAAGCATAAGGAATAGTCAGGTGCTCCTTGAAAAGATGACTCTTGAAGACAACGAGAGACAGCTAATCAGGCCATGGTGCAATGGGAGCACCCTCACTTTGTGAAAACAGTGGCACAAGATCGAGGACTACCAGCAGTAAAGTTTTTGTCCACTCTTGCTCACGCCACAAGAATGAGCCTGGTTAGTGACAAGCGTTATTAACCCTGTCACGTTTGGCTGTTTCTTCATAAATCAGTTTGCTCTATAATTCTTAAGGATTTTGTGCTCATATACTTCTCATGATAATGCCACAGTTCTGAGACGTTTTTGTCAAAGGCAGCTATAGCTGCCCTTTTCAAGGAACTGTTCTATAAAATCACACATGACTTATTAAGTTAGATTGGGATGTATATTAAACATTAATAAACCTGCTTTTGAACAAGTACTACTTTTTAAAAACGTGACAAAAGTGCACTTAATAAACCAGTCAAATTAGGTTTTAATTTTTTTCCACTACTGCCTTAGCAGCTTCCTGTGACCCCCTCAGTTTGTGAACCACTGGTTTAATCCACTCCCCAAAACAGGTCATCAATAACAATCTTTTTGTATCAAGTCACCCCTAAATATAATCAGTCTCCTACATATTGTACATTCACTTTACAATACATAAATTCATTGTTCTGTACTTACAAAACACACTTTAATGAGAATCCAGTGGGCAGTTGTTTCAGGAAAAGTAAAAAAATGCTGTCGTGTTGCTTTAACATATGCCCCCTCAATCCAGCTCTACCAAGACAGTATGTATTTGTTCTTAAAACAAATGATCTGCATAAGACCAGGAGCTATGAGATGGACTAAAGCAGCCAGCTCATAAAAACCATGGCTAGGTCCATTGGGACTTGTGTGATGCTAATGCTGCAGTCAGGATCCGCTGCTTGTTCCAGCACTGGCCTAATAATAAACCACTGACGTGATTAGTTCCTCTTTGCTCCGGCACTGAATGTGTTTTAATCTGCAGCATCCCAAAGGTCATTTGCAGTGCATGACAAAATCACTGCAGGGCCCAGCCATAGATGCTAACAAGCCTTTTAACAAAGTCCAAAATCACAAGCCACGTCTGTCGTGTAAAGATGGCAAGATGGCTGCAGAATAAGAATCATGTTTTGATGCTGTGAAAAATCTGTGAAATAATGTTTTTGAGCCAGCAGCAGACACATACATGTGCATATATATTTTCTGATCTGCATATGTCCAGTGGAACATTTGGGAACATGACGAATGCTGTCAAGGAAAATACGATTGAGTTGCAAGAGCTTTGCAATTACTGTTTCTGGAGTTGCGGAAGGCTCCAGATGAGCTCTCCCCTGGCATTTTAATGACAGGACCACAGCTTCCAGGCTTGTCATTACACTGCCTGCACCCGGCAGAATACAAACACCCCCTCCTCACCATCACCACCTCCCATTCTGTCACCCGACCAATGCTGCACAAGTCTCCAGCACCAAGCCAAGAAGATGAGTGTGAATTCAGATTAGGCCTGTGGTTGACAGCATTCATCCAAACTACCCTGCTGTCCTCTGGGCCTAGTGCTCTGAAACACTGTGTACCTGATTCATGTATTAGAACCAGGTCTAGTTTTAGGGATAGTAATGTTTTTGATATTTAGTGTCTGTAACTATTTCATTAATTCTCTTGTATTACATTTTTTTCCTTATTATTTTTCCTTACATAAGACGTTTGTGTTCTGTGTATTTTATATATTTAGGGTTTTAAATGCCTATTTTTATAGTGTAAACCCTAAATATGCGCTCAAATATGCTTCCCAAACACTTTCATTTCAGTGTATTTCTATTGACCTCTTTGCAAAACACGTGCCTAATTATTACATTTTACTACACACTCCATCTGTTAAATAGCTGGATAGCTTTTTACCAAATATAATTGCACAGTTCTTTGGACTGTGTTCCTTACACTTACCCCATTATTGGTTAGTAGTCACACAGGGCCAAAGGAAGGAGGCACAGAATATTAGATTCCATTCTGCGAGTTTTACTTACGAAAGATAAATCAAAAAGGCACAAGGGCCTAAGCAAACCATAAACATGCACTACGGCAAAACGGGAAAATGACGGTGGGCCGACACTGATATATGAAAACAAGGCACTAAAATACAAACCAGTACTAAACCAAGATCAAATTAAAGTGAAGTAACCATTCTGTCATATGTGCCTGCTCTGAACACTCACCCAGCCGGTGTAGACACGTCAAAATAGCAGTTTCTAGCAAACAGAAGGAGCCCCCTCTAGAGCAGACGATACATGTTAAAACTTAAAAAATGCTTCCATATCACACTGAATTCAGAAAAAAGCCATAAAAAAAGTCATAAAAAATATGAAAATAAGTAACATTACCTTGTTATGGGCCAATTGAAGTCCTTATTCAAAATACACAAACTGACACATGTAGGCTTCTATTTTAGGTGCTACCGCATTTAGCAGCACACATCTTTTATAATGAAAGCCAGTGCTGGCAAGTGCAGAAGAAATTCGACCTGATGATTTGATCTCAAGGTTAATCTGTGTACTGCTCTCATTTGGTGCGCTGTGAGGGGCATTCATCGCTCGCCCCTGACCTTTCTTGGCATTGTGGGTGGAGATATGTGGTGCTATGAGCTATGCTTTCAGCTTCGATCTCAACACTGCATATACCACTGAGAGAAGAGAAGAAGAGAAGAAAAGAGAATAGAAGAGGGGGCTATTCTGTTATCAGCAGTGTGAATCATAAACCTCGGGGTACAAATTTGGTCTGAGAAGGGAAGGGTCGGGGTCAATGTCTAGGAGCCTACAAAACAAGGTGAAAGCAGCTGCCTGCTGTTATCATATTGTCATATATCGCATGCCTTTTAAATGAATTATCCTTGCAATACAAACCTAATTAACAAGAATGTGTACTCTCTGATACATATTCAGTAGATCAGTGTCAGGATTTGTTCCACTGTTTGTCTCAGAAACACAAAGAAATATAAGAAATTCTTCATTTGATCTGAATTCTGCGATACGTATCTTAGAAAAGGACTTTGGAAATGATAATGTATTGCGAAATTGTGGGTGAATGCTTCCTTCCTGGATTCGGTTAAACTGAATATACTGTAGTAAGCTATGCAACACAAAATAGTTCTTAATCCTTTACAGCTGCAGTGCTCTAAAAATAGCTTTTTTTATATACGCCACTGATCCACTGAAATGCAAAAGTTATCTTCAGTCTTGCACACTGTAAATGATTTCAAAAATGCCTCATGTAATGATAACAGGTACTCCCATTCTCACCCAATCTGTCATGCAGGAAGTGCCGATGGGAGTCAGTGAATTTGTTTGTAACAAGAACAGCATTTACTCAGTATTTCACACATACATTCATTAAATGCAGCCACCACTTTGTTATTATACTAATTTATCACTCCTGTTTTTACTGGTTCTAATAATGGCCTCTCTCACAAATGGACTCTCTGCACTCAAGCCTAACCTGTATTATATATTTTTGTGACCTTACCAACAAGCAGAGCATAATTGGAAAGCTATTCAGCCTCAGGGCAGAGACCCGTTTTTGAGTTTCTCCCCCTCAGGTGGTTCAGTGTTATTGGCACATGGCTAAATCTAATACAGTGATATTTGACCACTTGTTTAAAGGATCCAATTGATTTGGATGCATTTCTCTGTACATCATATAAAATTGCCACTGTTTCAAAAATAGGGCTGCTCCGGTCTGATACTCAGAATCAATATAGGCCAAAATTACTGGATCCGATGTCAGATGAATTCTGAACTATCACGTAAATGTTTTACTCAACTGTGATGCTGTAAAGAGAAATGCTGTAAAGAGAAATACAGTTAGGACATGAGTAATACAGAACAATACTGACTGTGTCTCAAATAGCTTACTACATAGAGCACTTCTGCAATGTTAGGCTATGCAAAGTATTATATTCAATAGAAGAAAGGGCATTATTAACAGTTTAGTTGTTGAAGAAAACAACAACAAAGACAGTATCAGATTGGTATTGGTATCAAACATGAAAACATAGCATTGAGCCAGCCCTACTCCTACATACAATTCATAGCTTCAGCCTTTTCCATTTTGACTTCAATTATATGGGAAGCCATAGGTTTTTCTGTCTAAATGCATGTCAATAACCCATAAGCAATGTGCTACAGGTGCAACAGGCCAAAATTAGTGCAAAAAAACAATGAAGTATTTCTTTAGATATTTATGAAATTTAAAGCTGAAACCCTGGTGAACCCTCAGATCTCATTAAGGTCCTCCTTTTTCAATTTCTGGGGTGCTTAATGCGCATCTGACGGGTATATGATTTAGCCTGTCTGCGGATGTGTCCGTCCATTGCAGCAGGCCTTACCAGGTGAATGACGCAGGACAAGGTCACCTCATTAGCATGGCATGAATAAGTGCACACGTGTGAGTGGCTCGGGCCGTGTATGCAGGCTGGCATTTTCCTGACATTTTTGTGGCAGGTGAGTGCAACAAAAGGTGCTTTAAAGTTGATACGATGAGATAAGCTGGGGGGGAGGCAGCAGTAAAACAACAGATTTCCGTGGGGGGATGAGCCTTTCAACTGTCACTTTGGTGATGGGGTGAAAAAATAGGGGAGGACCTCAACTTTTAGGCAGGCCAGTTCATTACTGAATTGTGGAATGCAATTTGGACCACCTGGCAGGCTGGTTTTTGATTAGCAGCATGCAGTGGGACTAAACCAGCATGAGGTCTGCCTCAGTCTCAACAGTGAATAAACTGTATCAGAATGTTTAACATTTGGAAGTGCAAGATGAAATCTTTGATAGGCCACAGTGAGAAAAAGATAAAAGGGTATAGCAGATGAAAGCAATTCATGCTGCATGTTAAGGATACTTGTATGTAGATGCAGCTGTCAAGGAATTCCCTCATCAGAGAACGGCACCAAGCAAAGAATGCAGACAGCATTACTGTCTACAAACACGCTCATTAGGGATAAGCAAATATACTCTAGGCTTAGGTGGTAGAGTGGAAAAAATATAAAAAAAATGGTTAGGATGTCATTCAGGCACGTACAGAACGATGCAAAAAATTTAAGCTGGAATAGTTTTAGCAGGTGAGGTTTTGCAATTCCAGTAATTACTGATGAGATTTTAATCTAGAATGAATCTGCAATGCCTGTAGTTTTGTCTGTAAGGAAACAGAAGGTAGAGATGGACAATTGATAAGATGTTACCTCTTACTCTGTTTTACAAGTTCAGACCATGCTTTACACTCATTCTAATAGTATGAGAGGAGGCTATAGGATGGGAGGAAATTCTGTTACAGATCTTGGACAGTGTTGGAATGATTGAGGAGAATTCCTGCACATAGAAATATAATTGTCCAGAAGTGCCTGGCCTGCAGAGCATGGTGATTCTGATGGAGTAACATCTGCAGTAACAGCACCAATGACTGAAAAATCATTTAGCCCTGTTTGTCCTTCACCGCATGGAAATGAAGGAAGGATTTGTACTCACCAAAGAGTAATATCTAGGCTGAGAGCTGTCTGATGATGAGCTAGAGGATGGCTAACATATAAACACATCAGCCACAATCTCTTGCAATACTGGAAGCTACAAGGTCGAGGCTTATCTCTGCTTGTAGTGAGGTCTGAAAGAGGAATGTGTGTAACAATGCACTCTGCTGTAGATTTTGAATGGAGAAATGAAGGAACTCCCACTGGAAGTGGCGCTGTTGACGATGGTGGGAGTAGACAAAGCTGTTGCCAGAGAGACGCAAGATGCTTCCGTGGCGCTGCTGGACTGGAATGAGCTGCATGATGAGCTAGAGCTGGTGATGGAGCCGTCAGTGTCTTCTATGGACCTTTTTAACTACACTGATCACAGTTCTGTAACTACTGGGATGTGGGTTAGGCAGTTGGTCTGGGGATCATGGTATAAGGTGGACCGCAGTGCCCACACTGGGATCCTCATATACATGTAGATACTGACACAATCCTCAGCAGTTATCTTCCATCAACACTCCACACACACAGCGCTGACCTCTTGTTTATAATTCAGATCATACATGATAATCCCTCTCCATGTGCAATATGATTTATTCATCATTCAAACATCTTAAAAACCAAAAAGAGTAATATATCAAATAAGACTCTCTATTAAAATATGCATGCTGCACTGCATGTAGTATCTGGAATCTATGTAGTTTTAGTGTATCAGATGGTTATAAGTGGCATAAACATTGCAACCAAATTAGATATTAGATGTTTCTGGGTGGAGCATCTAATGATATTAGATGCCTCTGGCTTGAGAGACCTTTCAGTAATTTTGCACAAAATAAATTATTAGTTGATAATATTAAAAACAATATTACATCAATAATAAAATGTACAGTATTTGATCTCCACTGAAGAACTCTAGATTGTGAGGGCTGGCCAAAGGAACAGATACTGGGAGGTCTAAACACATACCAGGAAACACACAGAGATACTGGAGCTTGTGGTCAGCAGAGATTTTACTTACCTTAGACAGACACAACCACCACCCCTTAGGGCTGAAATCCTAAACCCAGGCTCTCCTCGGTACCTTACTCTTACTCCTACAGTACGTTCTCTTTCTGGTCCTTCTCCTTCAGTCTCCCCTCTCTCTCACCACTCAGAGAGGCCATGTTTTAAAGAGTCCTGGCTCCCTCCTTAACTCAGCTCACCTGGCTCTCGTCAACGGAGGAGCCCTGTGCTCATTCCTTGGTCTGTGAGGGTGTTCCACCCCCTCGCCTCTGGATTTTTTCTGGATGCTATACAAGGTTTTCATTAATTTTGCAATATTTACATTTATGGCATTTTATCAGACGCTTTTATCCAAATTCCCTAACTACAGGGGACAGTCTCCCTGAAGCAACTTGGGTTTAAAGGTCTTGCTCAGGGACCCAGTGGTGGAGTGCTGAAGGATTCGAACCTTTGACCTCTTGGTCCAGAGGCAAGTATCCTACCACTAGGCCATCACCACTGCTCTGTTCATCATTTTAGAAATATCTTTATTTATATGTCTAGTGTCCTACATTTTTTTTTAAAGTTTCTGATGTTGTGCTGGATTAGTATGTTTATGTTAATTTATCTGACACAAAGCTTTATTCTACACATATATGTTATATTTATAGCTTATTCCATTTATCTATTGATTCAAAACTTTAGAAATCTACTTTTGAATGGTCACAATAACATACTAAAATGTTCCAATGTGTAAATCAGATTTCAGAGAAGTAGTAAAGCTGTAAAAATATTTCTGAATGATGATTAGACCTGACAGTGGTTGCAAATTGACTCAAATAAAGTAATTCACACTAAAATCCTTTATTTTTATGAAGTGGTGATCCAATCTTGAGGCAGATCAATAAATCAATAAAATGACTAAAACAATTATATTGTTATGGGATTTGAATGAACCTTCCCTTTAGTTCTGTGATGGCCTGGAGACCTGTCCAGGGTATTTCTCTACCTTTTTGCTAAATGACTGCTAGGCTTCAACACATCCTCTGAAACGTATCTTGGATAATGAACGAATTGTTAACATTACATTTCTGCTGCCTATTAAAAAGAAGTTTTATATCCTGGATCCACATCATGGTCAGTGCTATAGTATTAAAACATCATATATCCTACAACCAGAACCATATATCCTATAATCACCTACAACCAGAAAGAAACAGTTCACTTCGTGCCCAGATATGCTTCCCCTGAGTCTCACACACACAAACACACAGAACAAATGTGTCTCTGTCTGTCTCTGCAGAGTGTGAGGATCTACTGATGAGATGTCTGGCCAGGCAGCCTTGAAACACATCCACTGTCCACAGCATACCGCAGCATCCCTGGCTACAATAACACACATGCACATGAACATGCTTGTTTATTGGTTTAATTAAGTACCCTGAATCTAGCATCCTTATTTCACCCATAACACAGTTAAAACAATAAAGAAAAATATCTCCATGAGTGTAGTAACGGCGGCCTGCACACTGTGGCCTGTAGGATACTTTAGTGGACCACTTATATTGCTATCTATGCAGTTAACATTCATAAGATGTTCAGTATGACAACTTACTAGTATATTTAAATTTCTAGCTTATATTAACATTAGCTTAGTTGAGAAACAGATTACCATTCTAACTGTAATTCAAGCACCCAAAGAAGGGCTTTGACAATGAGGGGGAAGATTATTTTACATACATTAACCGAACATTATCACACAGGATGAACAAGTTGAAGTGAAAATGAACAGGACGGCATACAGGGTATTGCTGCTAAACTATGAACAGGGACAAGGGTACAAGGGTAGCGCCACAGTTTACTGATGAAGGTGGAACAAACTACACGAGAGGGAAGCGACAGCGAGCAAGAAAGAAGGAGCCAGGCTTAAAGCGAAGGGGCAGATAGAGCAAGACTGAAGGTGTGCTTCTGAGGTAAAATACAATGAGTGTTGTTGAGCTAAAGCAAGGGAGAAAGAGACAAAGGTGACTGAATGAGTGAGCTGGTCAAGCGTAGATTGCAGAGGAGAGGCCTGAGAAGAAATGATCTCCAGAGAGATGGTGAGGTAAAAATGAATAGAGTTCAAGGGACAAATGTAAAAGCACTGGAAGTGGAAGATGGTGTAGTTGATAGAGGAACTTGGGGTAGTAAGGCAAGTGATGAGAAGGAGTACTTAGCCTGTGGAAGAGAGACTTATATAGATAATGGTAGGATGACTGAAGAAATTCAGAGAAGTGGAGGAGCATGACTCCTGCTGCAGCAGTCTGAGGGAAATGTCCAAGGGGTAGTTGGTATTTTAAGAAATAAGGCCCTAAGTGTTACGGCTGTTTGACTCTTCAGTGAGGAGAAATAATATAGCTGGAGGTTCAGTTCGTTCCAGTAGGAGAAGGTTTCTGTAACTGTTCTGTAACTAAAGGTGACTTTATAAGGACTAAAAACAGGTGATGGAAGGTAAAGTCTGGAAGGGATATGTGGGTAAAACAATGCCTGAGTAGATGGCAGAGTGGAAAATTCAAATACAGACATTTAGGAAAGAGGGAGATTCACTACAGACAGTCACATGAAGAGTGATGAAACCAGGCAAAGGCCAAAGCAAGACAAAAAACATTCAAGGCCTTGCCAGGATCACACTATGTGAGGAGTTTCTGCATCTTGCATGGACACTTTATAACATGTTCAGAAAAAAGTCAACATTGTTCTTTATTCATCATGATACTCTTACCAGATAGTCCATTTGAAAAAGAAGTAAATTAAACTTCTACATAAAAAGTTGTATTCTAAACCTTTACCACACCACAAAAGTGGGCCATTTCTCATGTTCCACATCTACAGTGCTTATATGTTGCATTGTATGTTGTATGCATTTAATATGCAGTTTACATGCAGTTTAATTTTCCTATAAATTACATATGAGGTTCTAATACAGCATATTTAAACATTGTAAATTGTATCATTTCTGTATGGGAGTAGAAAATACTAATGTACATTCTGTGGGTCATTAAAACCTCTCAACATTTAAGAAAATAAATATAAAAACATTAAACAGCATTAAACAATCCATTAAAATGCAAAAAAATGGTCTCCCTAAGTCCACAGAAAAAAGATAAAAGGCTGGTTTGTATAACACCCTCGAAGCTTTCGTGCTCCATCCCTGATCAAAACCCTTAACACAAGGTTATTCCCAACTCCAGCCGAGGACCTGACATGCCCTTTGAGTCTGGACTGAGTCCAATATGGATTTCAGGTACTGTACGCCCATTCCAGTAGCAGTGCACAGTCCTCCGGCTCCAATCGCCTCACCAACTGATCAGTTATGGCCTTGGTGTGACAAATGGACTCAGGCCCAGGATAGAAGCAACAGCTCTGGTGTTAGCCAAGCTATGGCCTGCTACATCCACCAAATGCAGCAGCTTGACCAGATTAGAGGCACACAAAGTTTGAGTCAGACACACTGTCACTTGTTCCATCCAGATGTGCCCCCTTTATCACTGGCTCCTCAAGCAGCCAGAAAAGACAACAACTAGCCTCCACAGTCTTTAACAGGGACCAGAACTCGAACAGACCCTGGTAAAAAAGCAAAGTCCACTACAGTCCATTTGGAATATCGCAGTATTCAGTCCCAGACCATCCACCCTACACAGGATAGTGCTGGCTGCCACTATCCTTGTGTAATTGTGTAAAGAAGTCTTCTTTGCAGTTAACGGCGAAATTTTTTTTTCGCGTGATAAGAATATAT
>JBBPDC010076509.1:0-10460 GCA_037974485.1 Hemigrammopetersius urotaenia
TTCGGATCACATGCATGCCGAACCGTGGAGAGGGATCGGTTCGGATCCCGGATCAACAGTGATCCGTTGCACCACTACTGACCAGCAAGAGAGGAAATAGCGCACACTCTGTAATAGAGCTATAATAGGGCCTGGAATTTTGGTCCAAACTAGTGTTGCTCAAGTTACTGGTAATTTAACGTTGGATTTAATCTACTGGTCATTTTGAAAAGAATTTATTTTTTGTATTATTGTTTTGAAAAAGCCTTATTTAAAATCACACAAAATGTGTTTTCTTTCCCAATGAGATTATTGATGTTAATTTCATCAGTTGGAGCAGTTTTTGCTCTACCGACCTGATACGGTTACCGATCTACAATGCCAGGTACTGTACCAAACCCAAAATTCTGGTACAGATCTAACCCTGAGATGACCCACCATTACCCAAAATGCCAGAGAAAACAGTTGCTGAGCTGCAGATTTTAGGCTTGATTTGAGGACCAGGCCCTGAAACTGCGCCGCTGCTTGATGCAGCTGAGTGATGGATTCTGCATCGCAGCAGAGTAAGAGTGCAGCTCGTTGTCGGCTAAAAGCTAGCATAACCCCAAGAGACTGACTGTTCTTTCCATCCATAATGTTCACTCCCTTAATAGCAACCCTCACTAACACCATCTCAGACAGGAGCTGGAACCACAGCGGGGCAGAAGCATCTCTGAAACCTGCCCAGCTTAATTATTCCGCTAAAGGAGTTAAAGTTAGCATGTGTTAACAGTACATATGTTAAATATCGATCATATTTATGTTGTGCTTCCATTCCCCGACCACATGATATGGACGATATGGACAAAATAGGAGTACTGCGATGTGTTTAGACAACTGGTAGCATTACAAATACATTTAAAACAATGTGTATCCAGGACAGCATCAGAAACATCACCACAGTATCCAACAATCTAAAAAGGCTATTTTTTTTTTTTTTACATTTTAGACTCACCTGATAGTCAAGCCTCTTGATGTTAGGGACATCCATGTTGTGAGTGGAGGGACAAATATCTTCATTCTTCTTTCCAGTGAAAATATCAATCCCAACCAGGTGAACCTAAAGTGGATTATACCTGCGTTAAAACACACATCGAAAATGGACAAACAAGACGCCTACTCTGGAAGAAAGGATCTGAGGAAGCTGTAGAGCTGCGGTCCCAAACCTTTTTTGCACCCTGGACTAGGGCCATGTTCAAAGAAGCTCCTCAAAGATGTTTGCTTTTTGCTAAATTGTGGACACTTTTTTGATGTATCGCATAACTGACAAGCATTTTTTTCAAAATAAAAGCTCTTACAGACTGAATCAATAAAATCTATTTTATTCTGTCTCTCTGTTTGGCCGGTGGTTGGGGACCTCTGATCTAGAGCTAGAGTGTCTAGCTCTGGTCCTGGGGGTTTATGTCTAGAAGCTGGTCCAACCTCCATTTTAACTGCCAGGTTTAGTATGTTTGAGGAGTAAAACTACCAAACTTGACCTACAGGACAGGAGTTGGGTGCCCAACTCAAACAACCTTGTTCCTAGTAGCTCCCACTAGATTTGTCACAATGCAGAAATTTCAAGCCCAATACCGACACTAATGATGGTACTCGATACTACAGGGGGAGAAAAGAAAAAAGGACAGGAACTTTTTAATAAAAACATTAAAGTGTGGGGGAGCTGAGGGTCCATGTAAAATTTTGCGGCACTAGGTTGTTCCTCAGCCAAGTTACGGGGCTGTCATGTAAACATTGGGTCCTCCAGGTAGCCGGGGTAGGGGCTACCCACTTCAATGCCTATTGAAAATTGTTGTAGTCTGCCGACAATTTCCATGAACCGGCAGATTCAAAAAAGGCATTTAGGTATACCAGTGCTAACTGATATCACCCAAAAATAAGCTTGTAATTCACTAGTCATCTTGCAATGAGAACACACATCTGGGGAGAACCTGTTAGATTTCTGCTGCCAGATTGTTGAAAATCCACCAACTAAAGAAACTCTCATACTCCAACATCCAGCAATCATATGGATGATAGCTCATCACTTATATGTATGGACAAAATTATTACCAGTTTCTGACTGGTCAATGCTGAAACATCAATAAGCTACTGGACAAACAGTGCTGCTATCTGTGTTTATGCAACATAGATTCTAAAGTAGCTGGCATTTTCAAATGATTGCTGCAAGACTGGTTCAATAGAGGGATTGGAGCATTGCTCTGCACATCTCAACCATACCTTTATGCTCCTTCCTCATTATATACACAAGTAAAACTAAGCTGGTTAAAAGGTGTGTTGTGCATTTAGAAAGAATTCTGATTGACTGACTTATGCAGACATTTTTCCCACTTTTAGATAACTGAGGTGTATAAGGCTCCATCTTTCCACTTCTTTACCTTAGCATGTCCATGCTTGCCCGTTTTGGAGGTGGACATCTCCACGATTTTGCAGGGTCTCCCCTTCAGCACCACATGGCCGTTCTTGCGCAGGGCGCTGCACTGCATGGGGTAGGTCAGTGAAGCCCCAGCATCTCCACTGGTGAAATCTACATCAGGATCAGCCATCACGGATAATCTCACAGGACTCTGTAAAACAGAACGACTGCACATTTAATAAAGCACTGGCCACAACTCTTCAGTCTATTTTTATACACAATTCTAAGGTCAGAATCAAACTTCTCTCACTGATATTAAATTATTGTTATACATACTTTCAGCATAACACTTGTGATGTCACAAAAATAAATATTTCTGCATAAATAATCACATTCAGCAGTTTAGCCTCATTCATTTTAGCTGAAGGAGTGTTTGAGACCAGACTGCCTTTTGAATTGCACAGCCAACGTAAACTATAAGGACAAAAGTATTGAGCCACACCTCTTAATAATGCAGGTGTCCCCTTACTTAATGCTTACTTAATTATTTAATACATGTGTAATCTTAATGCTTAAGCAGACCAAGACATTTTGGCCAAGGCCATGCTTCCAACTTTGCGGACAGTTTGAGGAAGAACATTTTCTAATCCAGCATGACTGTGTCCCAGTGCACAAAGCGGGCTCCATAAAGACATGGCTGGAGGAGTTTGCTGTGGAGGAACTTGACTTGCCACACAGAGCCCTGACCTCAATGCCATCTAACACTTTTGGAGTGAACTGGAACGGAGATTGCGAGCTAGGCCTTCTCATCCAACATCAGTGCATGAGCTCATTCATTTCTACAGAATGAATGGGCACAAGTTCCGACAGAAACGTCAAAATCTTGTGGAAACCCTTCCAAGAATAGTGGAAGAGCTGTTATACCTGCAAATGGGGACCATGCCAAATGAAAGGTTATTTGTTCGAATGCAATGTCAACATTCCTGTTGCTGTAATGGCCAGGCGTCCCAATATTTATGTCCATACAGTCTCAACATACAACTATCTATATTACTACTATATCTTAGACACAGAACAAATGTTCATTTTTAGTACATAAATGTCCGAATTGGCCCGCAGATGTAAAACTACGACATAAAACACAAGAAAATGTACGATATGTGTTCAGTGTACCTCCTAAATGGAGTAAGACCACTCAAAATTCAAACGTGCTTCTCATGCATGACAAAAGTTCAATTTAAAAACTTCAACCCGCTGTAACTCGTTTGAAACGTATGTCCACGGCGTGAGACTAATGTTTAAAACGTGAAGAACGTTAATCAGACGTGGCAACTGTTATAAAATAAATAAAATCTGTTTTTGTAGTTTTTTGAAGCTTAAGCTAATTAAGCTAAAGCTAGCAGGTTAACTGGCTTAGCGTCCACAATAAGCACTTAAAACATGTTTTTGTTCACAATTACTCACACGTTTGAACTAAAATTGCTTTTTTGTAAGGTCTGGAGGGTGTAAATGCGCCTTTGAGGTTGAGAGTTTGTTAAATAAATCAAAAAACCATAAGCTACAACATTAGCTTAGCCATATAAAAGCACCGGTTGGGCCCGGCACGAAGTTGAAGTTAGCATCCTACTCGAGTTATCCCTGCCACCTTAAATGGGCCAGCAGTTGCATGATAGCACGTTTCGTGCTAAAATACAACTGCTGCACATTTTAAGGTGGCGTGGCCAATTCCAATAGCAAAGAAGCTAAAAGGCCCTACAGCACTTAAAATACCACGAAACTCGAAACGAAATCACTTTTTAAACTTTTCACACATAAAACAAATATATTTAGGCATCATGAAATATATCACAGACCCAAATGATTATAAATGAATGTTAATTTAGCTGGTTTATTGTGCCTCTCCGGCTGTGCCTAAACTTTAAGGCCAGTTTTGCTCGTGTTTGCTAGTGAATGAATCAACTGTTTACACCAAAACGTAGCATACTGCCTAAACTCTTTTTACAGAGAGTGAATTAAATGATACATAGCTTATTTTTCTGCAACTTTATATTTAATCTTGGGCTCAAAGAAACCCGTATGTGTAACGTTTTTACTAGCGCTACAGGCTAAGATGTACATCCCTATAGAAGCGTACTACTGTTTACAGTAAATAAAGCTTTAAATGAAAATAGTGCCGACACACAAAAAAGTCAAGTCAGGGGCCCGGTGCATGTCACAATGCAGGCAGGCAGGCATGCATGCCAAAACGTTCCCCACCCTACTGCATTGTCTGATTGTAGGTAGTATATAAGCAAACCTCGTCATGGAAGAGTTATAGACCTTTTTATGTACCTTAAGCACAGCTCAATAAGATGTATTTTCTATAAGTTCCCAGAAAAATAGTACAGAAGAAAGCATGGGCCATGCGAGACCTTACCTTCCAACAAAAGGGGGCTGCTGGGCACACGCGCTGGGCTCACACTGAACAGGAGGGGTTGCATTAGATTGAGCTCCAGCTGCTCTGAACCTGAAGCCCTTAGGCCACACCAAGGTCTGAGTGTGCACAAACGCTCTGCGTCTGATTGCACTATTTTAAACCTGGGGCCTTTACTGTGTCTCTTGACCGTGTTTATTATCTACTTATGAGTGCAACTGTGATCAAATTGATCATTTATAGGTATGGGTAGTAACAGTTTGTTTTGTTGATTAAAAACAGTACTGATACTCATACCAACACTTTAAAAGTCCTGTAGTGCATGTAAATTCTATTTCTACTGTTAAAACTTGTGAAGGTGGACCTAAAATGTATATTTAAATGCGTTTTTGTTTATATTAAAAATGCTGTCAGCATGTCTTTATGGTGTTTCTTGTCCATTCTTACAATCTATTTGAGTGTAATTGTAATCAAAGTAATTATTTATAAGAATTTGTGGTGACAATTTCCTTTATGATGTAATAACAAAAAAAGATATTTCTGTAGTTAAAACTAAAATGTACATATGAAGGCACTGGCATTAATTCTAAACCACCAAAGTGACTTTAATTAAGTATGACTTCTAATTTGCTTTGCTCAGGGGAATTCCACTTTTTTTCCTTTTTTTTTTTTTTCTCAAACAAACGATCTTTTAAAGAGAAATCCACATTTCTTTACGGTGGTTGTGAATGGAGCCAGGAACCAGTGTTTATACAGATGTTGGTGATTGTAAAAAAAAAGTGGCAAGTCTAAACTAAATCGGTTTTCTTTGGAGACTATTTTGTCCGACAACATCCTGCATGTATCCCTCCACCATGAATAGGTTCAGATTTAGGCCAAAATCTTCTCAAAACTCAGATTCATGACCATTTCATGTAATAACTTTTCGCGCGGAGCTTTTAGAGGCAGATGTCTGGTTCCTATATTAGGAATCTGTGCATCTATCACTAATTGACTCTGTAGATAGTGTCTCAGAACTGTAAACCTTTAGTTCTATACATTTGATATTTTACATTTAACACTTTCTTGTCATCCACTTGTATTAACATAATATATTTATCAGTCACTGAGGGCTAACATGGGCCGCCTCTGTAAATTATTTGACAAATGTGAGACGCTGAAAATGGAGAGGAGGAAGACCAGACAGAATAAGAGTAAAAAGATAGAGGAGGAAAGGTAAGGAAGTGGTTACATATTCAGTTATTCTAAACAACAAAATACAGAAATGGGACGAACAACAGGAGCTGCAGCCTGGACAGAAAGGAAAGTGAGAAGCAAAAATAAGAGTAAAAAAAAAGTAAAAAGAGTGAAGAATCCAGTAGAAAGGCGAGGAGAGGGAATGGAGGGATGAAAAGGAAGACAAGTGAAGAAACAAGGAGGAGAAATGAATCCAAATTATATATATAAAGTCTGCAAAAGTCCCTTATTTCTTAAGATTTTGCTTCCAAAGAGGCAGACTTTCTTGTATTTTAATGTAGCTTTGAGAAACTCTAGTTTCCTGAAGGACTTTGACTACTTAACGTGTCAAAGGTAAGACAGATAAGACACGTATAGATTACATTATTTAAATGAAAGTATATATTTTTAGCAGTTGCAGATGATCAATCCTGACACTAGAGGACACCATAACGACACTTCTGGGTGAAAAATCATAGATTTTATTTCAAAATATTAATCCACAGGAAATGATCATTTTCATGCTTATGATTACTAATTTAGCTCATTATAAAAATAGCTGAAAACTGGTCTCTGCCCTGAACGTTTTTCTCAGTGTAGCTTCGGGCTTCTTATATGCATAATGAAACATAAAATATTTTTTTTCTTCTTGAAAACACACATTTACACAACAAGCTCACACAAAATGACATATATACTACTAAAAAATCTCAATATAACACACAGAAATACAAAATAAATGCATCATTAATCCCCCCCATGTAACTTGCATAGACGTAAACAGTGATCTCAGTCCTCTGAACAGAAGGAACTGTGTGTCAGCAGTCTGTAAAATGTGTTGTAATTGTTGAGGTTTGTCATTGTGTGCTTGCCAAAGAGGCAACAATTCTAGGAAATGTAAATGAATGTAAATAATACTTTTCATTTTAAAATATGGATAACAATGAGTAAATCTCTTTTCATGAGTAATTCCTTTAGAGTGTTAATTTGGAACAATAATAATACTAATAATAACAATAATTCCCCCAGTTTCTTCTCCTACCAAAAGGAGACATTTCAAGACATTTTTGGTGTCTGATTGTTTGGTTTAAGCACTGGAGCTACAAGGCTAATGTCGCTAACAAGTAATGGAAGCTTATACCCCACTGATTAGCATGGTGCTAACTGCCTAAATCATCATGCACTCACTCAAACCGTTTGAAGCTGCTGAGGAGTCTCTAAAGCTGGCGCCATACTAGCTTTCAAGTATGCATTTTATTCAGGTCGGAGCTGCCCCCTTCTTTTACGAATACTTCTTTTAGATTCTTTATTCGTCACTTTATTCGTCATTTTACTTCTTTTACTTTCGGCTGCTCCTTATCAGGAGTTGACACAGTGGATCAGCCGTCTCCATTTTCTTTTGTCCTCTGCATCTTCCTGCTTGTCCTCCCTCACCATATCCATAAACCTCCTATTAGGCCTTCGTCTTCTCCTCTTCCCTGCAGCTAGAGCTCTAATCCCTGCATCCTCACCATTCCACTGTCCCCCTTCTCGTTCACGTACAGGTATTCTGTCTCAGTCCCACTCCTCTCCTTCCCAGAGCACTGCCCCCTAATGAATAAAGATTGATACATTTTTGGATGTATCAAAAAATGTATCAATCTTTGTGTGTAAAATCTGTTTTAAACTGACACTAATAGAACTCATTTTTAAAGCTCCAATGAGACAAAACAATGTACAATGAAGTCGACAGAGAAAGTAAAGTCCTACCGTTACAGGACAGAGACAAAACTAACGTTAACATGAGACAAACATCACCGCTGCTTATTGTCAGCTTGACCATGCTTAACGTTAGTTAACCCAAAATGTTCTACACATACTCTTTACATTAGAATTAGCAGTCGTTGCTATTCCTTGGGGTCCCATAACGAGCTACATTGGCAACAGGCTAAACTTACTGTGGTTTGGGGAATTCTGTTTTATGCTTTTAAACAAGCTAAAACAACAATATACACAGAATAGCATTAATCACCATCAGGGCTTCCGACTGTCTTCACACGCTCACATGCCACACCTCTGATTTCACACGCAGAATCTAGGCTGCCCATTGAACATCACCATCAACGTTGGGTGCTCAAGTACGGTGCTTCTCTGTTATCCTGTTGCCTCGCAACAACACTCCCCCCCCCGCTCAGCGTTCGGCAAACCGAACCACAACCCATTTGTAGTTTAGGACAAAGGCTAAGGTACATCGTTTAAAGTCATTACTGACCTTTAATTCAAAGCTGGAGAAAGCCAACCTCACTCTACCGAGACCTGAAATTTTTCAAACCTAGTACAGTGTGAATGTGCAACCTGCACTTTAAAAATAAAAGTTTCAAATATACAGTTTCAGTTTTACAACAGTATAATGTTTGGGTTTGACAAATTCCAGTTTTGGGGGGCCACATCCTATCCACCACCCTCCAGTTCCTACGTGAATGCTGAACATCTCCACACACTTTGAGGCGAGTGAGTGGTGATTTAGACAGTGTTAGCGACATGTTAATAAGTGGGGTAAGCTTCCATTACTTGTCAGCCACATTAACATCAAAGCTACAGTGCTAAAAAACCTCCGACACCAAACATGTCTCAGCCTAAGGTCTACACTTTGGCTGACTGGTGGACATTTTCCACTGAGCTGTCATCACTTTGGGTATAAGGAAGGTCTGAGGGCAGTAACAGGCTCTGTTCCACCGCTGGCTTGCTCAGGCCTCTGAGGCACCTTTCATCAGCTCCAGGTCCGCCTCCATAACAGACCGCGGGGCTGGTCTGTGCTGGAAAATTGACGCTATCTCCTTGAACGTTTTCCCTTTGGTCTCAGGCACTCGAGCAAAGGTGAACAGAGTGAATCCGAAGAGGAGCACCGTGAAGATGATGAAGACGTACTGTCCACAGTATTTCTGCAGAACAAAGTGCAGTTTGGGGAACTTTGTCAGGCCATGGCTGTAGAAGCTGTTTTATGCATTTAAACAGGTTGAAACAATGTTGTGCACACAGTATAGCAATACCATGGATGTCTGTGTAACTTCAGCTACAGCAGCTTGATTACCATTAGGGGGAATCTGCTTATCAACATGACAGTATGCTCATGCTGCCCAGCTGCATTTACCTCTTCATCCCCTTTAACAAATTCTTTTACCACCTTTCCTTCTTCATTCGGCCAATGATGGTGCATTCAGCCTTCTCTGAACTCATTAGACTAGAGTAACCATGCATATGTGTGTAGCAACTATGGAAATGAATGCAGTGTAACCATGGAAATGTCTGTGGTTTAACCGTGTGGTATGTAGTGAAAACACAGAAAATGCATGGCAATGGATGTAACCATGGAAACGTGCATCCTACTGCTACATACATCAGAGATGTTGTTGTACCGCATTTTATTGATCAAATTTTGTGTTCAAATTATGATTCTATCATCTGGATTATGTCAGATGGGCAGTTCATACCCAAACCTTAGATCACACCCTGGATTTTAAAAAGGATCCTCAGTCCCCAGTGCACCTCTGTCAGAGACTGTAGGTTTATAGTGTCTGACAGGAGTACACTGGGGACTGAAGATCCTTTTTAAAATGCAGCAGAAACGAGACTGTAAAAGATTGCTTCAGTCAGATGAGTCATTTTTATGGCCTCCTTTTTTAAAGACTGACTAGGTTTGATGGTATCAGTGATATAATTCTAGCAGGATGGTTTGAGCATGTTTTACCTCAATGTAAGGAAAGGACATCCCAATGATGAAGTTGCTTGTCCAGTTGCAGCAGCCTGCTAGTGCGATAGCAGCGGGCCGAGGCCCCTGGCTGAAGAACTCGGCCACTATGAACCATGGGATTGGACCAGGCCCCATCTCAAAGAAGCACACAAACAGGAATATGGCCGACATGCTCAGGTAGCTCATCCAGGAGTATGTGGACTGAGTAGAGAAACAGAGAGAACAGTGATGTCAGACCCCACAAAGCTACAGGTCTTTAAGCTTACAGCCTCATTTCATGGTATGATATGAATATTCAAATATTCAATAAAATTCAAGAGGTTCAAATGGCCAATTCAGTAAGATTCAAATGGCCAATAATAACAACTGAATTTAGATCTCTAAATTGTGTAAAGGTTACTTTAATGGTTCTCCAAAGTATTTTAATATTCTGTTATTGTCAATAAATGGCTGGAGTGTTTTAGACTCATTTGTGTTAATAGCTGAGGTCTCTACATAGTTAAAGAGGAAAGTTCCTCTGTGATCTTACCTGGTAAACAAGTCCCACTGTCATCCCCACCGCACACAGACACATCCCACCCAACCCGATTAGCATCAGCGTTCGTCTGCCCGCGCGGTCCACCATAACCACCTGGAAGATAAGACCAAAGCTGCGTTAGTCTCGCGTAGCCAGACCTTCAGACTGACGGCTGAAGGTCTGGAATTCATAGCCACTTTCTTTGGCCAAGGCC
>JBBPDC010076530.1:0-10459 GCA_037974485.1 Hemigrammopetersius urotaenia
AATACTGTACTGTACCTAGGAGTGTGTGGAGACAGATGTCTTCAGCTGACTCTGGCTGGGAAGTTGCCTGTTGAAAGTAATTATGTAAATCCACTCTATCAGGAGGCCTCTGTTTGGAGACTCACATGCTCACACTGGGACGTCACCTTTTGCAAATGCTGTGGCTGTTTTGCTGGTTCCTCCAGCAGACCACTGTTGGTTTCGGTGGTCTGCTCACTCCATTGCCACACTGATGATGTGCAGAGCAACCCTGACCAGCCAATGACCTCAACAATCAGAGGCGCAGAATTGGGTGGGGACAGTGGGGACACTTTCCTACCAATGTGACGGCTGAACTACCCTATCAGTAATTCTAAACAAAAAAAACCGAATAAAACCGCTGTTTTCAGTCAGTGTGTGGAACATAAACACTTATTTGATTGGCTGTGCCGTTTCTTGCTGTCGTGTGATTGGCTGAATCTGTCTTTAAGAAGCTCGGAGGCTCAGCGCAGTTGTGTGGATGCAGGTGAGAAAGAGGACGGGTTTATATTTTTACAATTCTGTACTTGACCATAATGAACGCATGGCATCTTGATTGAGTGAGAGACTAGTGTTGCACAGTATACTGATCTTCTGTACTTGTGTTTATGATGTGGATATAGTTAACTGTATTCTCATTTCTAGATCAATGGTTCGAAAAGGTAACAGAACCTGCATTAAAACGTGACCCTCAAGGTTGTGGTCAGGTGAGAGATAACAATACTTCATTATTGGTTACATTGATGAATGCAGGTGCCCCCCCATATGCACCCTGTACCCTGTTTGATGTTAATGTATGAAAGATGTATAAAAGTCAGTAAAGTTTTCGCTTCTTTGACCCCATCAAGGTCAAAATCAAACATATGCCTCTCTCAGCAATGACACATGTAAAAATACTGCTAAAACAGCATTAAAGCACGTTGTCAGCTTCATTGTCCAGCTTGTTTGAATGCAAGTATATGTTATCGAGCATCTTCATCAGTACAAATAAAAATGCACATGCATTTTTCTCTGCTTGTCCTGTTTTACTGGATGTATTGCCAGGCGCTGGAGTTTGTGTGTGGAAGTGCATCACCATTTCCGTCCAGACTTCCTCGTGCAGTGTGTGTTTATTTTGCCAACACCTAAACAGAGACGCAGAGGCTGGCTAATCCTGTTTATACCCCACGCCGAATCTACCCTCACATCTCACGCAAAAAGGGTCACAGCAAGGACACACCTTCACTGATCAGCAGGGGTGCGTACTTAAAAAAGCCAGGCCCATCTGGGATGCTGACTGCCTTCTCTTCATTTAATTTTTCTTTCTCATGGAGTCACTCAGAATCAAAAATAGCCATCCCTGAGAATTTGCTGCAGTGACCCCATTCAAGGATACTGTAAATAAGGGTGTACAGTAACCCCTCAGTTTTACACGGACCAGCGCTCGCGGATTTAGTCTTACGCATTTTTTTTTCTGAGAACTGAACTGTATTACACTGAATACACAGAAAAGTTGTCAACCGCCATAAAAAAAAAGAAGAAGAAGAAGCTGCTGCAGCATGTAGCGTGACTGCTCCGTGTCTTGTCCTCGTATTTTTGTGTTTTACACCCCCCCCCACACACACACACACATTTTCAACAAATATCTCAGTTTATTTAGTATTAGTAAGCTGTGCCCTGTCTAAACATTAGAGAGAGTTATTTCAACCTTTCAGTCTTTATTTTGACGTGCCACGCTGCTAATGCTAACCGCTAATGCTATTTTTTTTAAAGCGATAGAGTTTTCTGATCCCGATTATTTATTTACCTTTACATTTTTATTAAGGGCAACGTATTAAACTGAATTTAAAGTGAAATTACAGTGTTCTGGGAGTCCTTCCGTTTGAAAGTTGGGAAGTCAAGCTAGTCAAGTTAGTAATAATTAGAAAACCCTTTAAATAATGTGAACAGAGAAACACATTCTTAATCTAAAACAACATCAAATATTCACAAAATCCTCAATCAAGCTCCACTAAAACCTATTAGAAAGTTTCATTATTACTGTATCATACAATATTTAAAATATGTTACACCAAAGAACACCATGGCATTTCATCCTTTTAACACTACAAAGACTTAATTGTCCTTAATTCAGTGTGTAATTCAGTGGCATCCGAATAAAACGCTTCCTCTGTCATTATGAGTATTTTGTTATTGTTATTGAGCTACACAGTTTCCTGTGGGAGGAGGGATCACTACACAGTCTTGTTTACTAATGTGTGGTGACGATGAGCGGAGTGTCCCTCTGTCCCTCCCACTGATCAAATCTAGCATCCAATTTGAAATTGCCAGCTTTGGTAGAATGCATTAAAGCTGCATAAACACTGATAGCAGCGTTGCTTGTCCAGGAGCTTATCCATATTTCAGTAGTGACCAGTCAGGCAACAGTACCAATGCAGTACCGGCTCTTTAGGGGTGTGTCTAAGTCAATGTGTGTGTGTGTGTGTGTGTGTGTGTGCACCTGTACCAAGCATGATGACTCTAATGCATCAGCCCTCCCTGTGTGTGTGTGTGTGCTGCTGTCATGAAAAGGAGTGAAAGGTTCAGGGTATGGAAATTGGGGTGCATTTTTTAAATGAGTAAAAAGGAGGGAAAAAAAGAAAAGTGACATTCACTCGGAGTTTAATGGGGGCTGATTTTGTTTTAAGGTTGATGGATGCAGGGGGAAAAAAGAAGGAGGGGAAATCTAAAAGAGAATTAAAAGAAAGAAAGAGACGTTGAGAGTTGAAGAGGAGAGGCAGCTGGTTTTTCTCATAATGAGGCTCTGCTCTCCTGCTGTGTGCGAGTGTGTGTGATTGAGCGGGCATGCCTGCGTGAGCGCACTGAGGACAGAGTTGTGGATACAGAAGAAACACACTCCGTCATGCACCTGGGGCCTACGGGACTGAGGGAGGGCGCATACCGGGGGGTTACAAGTCTGATTCTGTAGGGGCCTGGGTCCAGCACAGTCATCACACACCTACTTGACCTGCCTGTTTACACGAGTGATGTGTTTGAGAAGGGAAATCACCAAAGTGACAGGGACACTCACTATTTCACTCGCATATTTCCAGGATGTTCTGTTAAGGGGGTTATTTGGCATGCGCTCTCATCCAGAGCGACTAACAGTCATTAGTTACAGTCCCCTGAGGGTTAAGTGTCTCACTCAAGGACTCAGTGGTAGAAAGTGGGGGGTTCAAACCTGCAACTTTGTGGTCATCGGATTCACAGGCACGTGTTTTACCCACTATGTAGACGCAAAATACCCAACCTTGCTCTTTAATGGACCAAACTAGCATGAATAGAATGGATCTATAATCTATAAATAGAATGAATCAGAGTAAGCATGAAATCAGAAGAAGGAGGCAGCAGGCTATTACACCAAATTAATTATGCATAATATTTCCATAGGTGTGGTATCAGCACTCAGATATATTTAAAACTTGCACTTGCACTTACCTGAGATCAGCGATTGTCTGATTTAAATACAGCACAGAGAGAACCAGACATGAAAATCAGTGGTATTTGTAGTTAATGCACTTTATACTGTGTTAGTATGGTAATATAGTTTAACAGATAGAATTATACACAACATGTCGGTACTATTAGTATGCGATCTGGGAACATAGTATATCGTGGGGGGGGCTCAGGTTAGGTGGGACTTTTTGTTGGGTAAACGATGGATGGAGGGCCTACGGGTTAAGCTTTTTTAATGTTTCTCTTTTTAATTAACTATACATTTGTTTGTCCTTCTCCTTTTAAAAGCATAAGTTTGTTTTTATTTTTTTATCTTCTTTTTGTTTTGTTTTTATCTTCTATTTTAAATTGCAGCCCCCTTTTTCCCTGATGTAGCCTTATGCACACTTGGCATTCCCTCAAGCAGCTTTATCTGTTTTGGAAATAAATTTCGAACGTAATATTTAGTGTATAGTGGACGAAGTATTACAGGATCATCGTGTTTTAACTGGACTTTAACTGGAGTGACCTGTGGAACTCTGCTATCAGCTCTACAGTCCAAACACACATCAAAGCCCAACGTGACTGCTGCATGCTACTTATGAATTCTGAAAGCGTGTGTCTCTGTCGATCCATCCTTGGGCCCTTGCTCTCTCAGTGTGAGTGTCTGTCAGTGTCTCTGTCATTTGCCGTCGGGACGTCCCGTGCCCATCTGTCCCTCCCTCGCGTCCTCTATTGCGCTCTCTCCCCTTTTATCCAAATCCGATTATCCTCCTCTCCGTCAGTTAACAGACCCTTCGACCTGCGTGCACACACGCGCACACACGCCCCTCTCAGTCTCCGTTGGGGGTCATATTGGGGGAGGGTACTAATTACCCCATAATTGCCCCTCTCTGTCTGTCCAGCTGCTCCCCAGGGTTGAAGCAGGCTGGCAGGAGCCCCGCTGATAACACAAGGATGGCTTTTGAAGAAATAGAAGCAAGATGGCACTTTAAAGAGCCAGAGAACAACACAAATGCAACACATGGCTCTCACACAGGAGATTGCTTTGAATGTGATCTGTGTGTGTGTGTGTGTGTGTGTGTGTGTGTGTGTGTGTGTGTGTGTGTGTGTGTATGCGTGTGTGTTGTGGCTGCAATTAGTCTCAAGTACATTTGAGCTTCTCCTTTACAAAGCAGGTTTTTTTGTGCCCAATAGAGCTGTACAGTATATATTTGCTAATAGTGAAGGCACTATATGGACTTTAGAATACCCTTTTTTATGTATCTATCTTAGTTACTAATACTTTTGCTTTCCAGAGTCTACCGCCGGGCAATGGGTTTCCTATTTGTGTCTCGAGTTCCCTTTGTGTTTCTTCCTTATGCTCCTAGAAAGTTTTTCCTGACCAGACTTAATGGCCATTTCCCTTCAAAACAAAGATGTAAGCGCATCAATATTTCAGGCACTCAATGATTCTGCTCTACCTCTTGATATAAGTCATGGCAAAAATATCTTTCTCCGGACACATCTGCCCATTCGCAGTGTCACAGTACAGTCATAGGAGTACACAGTCTCTAGAATTAGATTGCCCAGTTTGATGACTAGTCAAGCCTCCCACTGTTGATGGGTTTACTTTTTTAATTGATTTCTTTGAACTCAGCTTTAGTCATGCCAGCACCCCACTCTTTAGACCTCCCCACCATGCTGTGCCTCCAGGATGGGAGGGTAAAGGCAAAAAAGGGCGGCGGTGTCTGGCCGTGGATGGCTGTGGCATCACCAGGGTTTGAACTCATGGTCTCCTGATAATGGGATCAAGGTTTAGACAGTAGCTCCACTCAGGAGCCCCAAAATGTCATTTCTGGATGAGCAGAACGCAGAGATTACCTCGTAGAATATCATATCTGTATGTTTTAACCTACAGTCAGAATTTCTTTATTGCTGTTGGGGGTTTCTGGTGGTTGTTGCACGTATTTGTGTAGTGCATGCTGTGCTGGGCAGTGCTAGTTTTAAGCTGCAATGCCCTTTTACGTGTTTTTTGATTTGTGTGTGTGTGTGTGTGTGTGTGTGTGTGTGACATTCTACAAGGGTCACACAGCTGGGCCTCCACACCTCAGCGTGGGGTCAGAGATCAAACAATTGTTGACATTCTCAGGGGACGTCTTTCTTTCCCTCTCTCTCTTTTCTTGTTTGTTTCATTTGTACTTTCACTTACCGCAGTATTTCACAGTATTTGATTCTAGCTGATGTAATTCATGCTGATCAGAGTAAAATGAAATAATCACTTACCCCCATGCGGTGGGAAGTCAGGGCCGTGATATTTCAGTTCATTGTTTATTTACATAATATTACAGCGAAGAAATGTTACAGGCCAAAAATGATCATAAAACTACCATAGAATTACCATAAAACTACATCTCAGTCATCAGGCAGCGTATTTAGAAGCATTACATTCAGTAAGTTTCTGTGAGAGAGGCATTAAAGACGTTGGACATCTGGTTCCATTCACATCAAAACAGAATAAATTGTATCTGTTTGGAATATCCAGAACGTGCAGATCTGAATGTTATGAAATGAGAATGTCATTAATTATGTAGCTGTGCAATTCATTACGTAGTCTTGTTTAAATAGTAAGTATTTCATTTGTTTCATATTTACATTTATACACGAAAAGAGAAACACCTCTAGACTACTAAGAGTTAATTACACCACCACTGCTGGCTGAGTCGAATGCATTAGACTGATTAGTCCTGCTTTATATATGCTCTCAGATCACTGCGATCAGAGTGCTTTAGTCTGTGTGTGTGTGTGTGTGTGTGTGTGTGTGTGTGTGTGTGTGTGTGTGTGTGTGTGTGTGTGTCAGACTGCAGTGTACTGGGTTTCTCTGGGCTTCAGTAGCGCAGTGTGTTCTGTGCATCAGCTCTCGTCTGGACTGGAATGCTTTTAGCACCTTTACACACACACACACACACACACACACACAAATAAATGCACACACACAAACACACACACATATAAATGCGCACACACACACACACACGCACTCACACACAGACACTCACACACAGTGTCTTATCGCTCTATGGGTGTTGATGCCGCAAGCCTTTTGTGTGTGGTTTTTTTTTTTGGTCTCTCAGTGGAAAATGTGTGTTGCTTGAAATAGCGAGAGATGTCAGAAAGTGGGTGGGGCCAGCATTTGTTGCAGTACCTCAACATGAAGTATTGACAACTCTTCTACCCACCCTTCATCTGAATGGCATTGACCCCAGCATCCACACTTTTAATACCCAGGCTTGCTGTTACACCCTTAGACATAACTAACCCTTGGGCTCTAGAGTGGCTAAACCTCATCCTGGCCATTCTCACAAGTTCCAGCCCCAGGCCTGCCACCAATTTCCCTGCTGCCACCAACGAGGGGCACCCGGGGAGCAGTGTGTGGGGCGGTACCTTGCTCAAGAGTACCTCAGTGACAATATTAGCAGTGCTGGGATTTGAACTCACAATCTTCTGGTTACAGGGGCAACTCCCAAACCACTAGGCTTCATGTCTCAGAAGAAGCATAACATTGTCTTCACCCTCCCTGTGTTGGTGGCCTCATGTGACTGGGGGAGACTTAGCTATTGGGTGGGTATGGCGAAGGGAAAATTGGGTAAAATATTTACCATATATTTACTGAATAATTCATCTTAAAAAGTCTAAGATTTTAAGGGTTAAACCCTGGCCTTCCATGTGACTCCTCTATGGCCTCTAAAGCACAAGGTTATCCACAGAGCAAGAGCTGTTCTCTCTCTCTCTCTCTCTCTCTCTCTCTCTCTCTCTCTCTCTGTGCACCTGGCTCTGAGTGCAGCTGTTGAGTGTTTGCACACAGCAGAGGCACAATGGCTTTAGTGTGTGCGGGTGTGTATCATCTCTCACCGTTGCTGCCCCGGCGCTGCCAAACCGAACAGAGTGGACGCCTGGTCAGCTTGGTTACAGTAAATGAAGCCCAGTGCAGCACTTCAGCTCAGAAAGCCAAAGATTAGAATGGCCATGGAGTGATAAGTGTTTAAAACACTGCTTTTGTTTAAAAATGTTACAAAGACTACTTTGCAGTTTTTGTTCATTGTTTGTCTACTGGCTTTGGATTGCAGTCCTGCACTGATGAGGAGCTGGATATGAATATAAATATAATAAGCGTGTACAGAGCGACAGTGCACACTCAGTTCATTGCTTTATGAATGTATGAAAACTCAAAGATTTCCCTGCTACAGTTGAAAGGAATGATTTGGTACGAAAAGAAAATCACATTTGTCCACTGAGGAGCAAAACGATTAAACCCTCTCTCTACGTCTGCAGTGTGTCTGGCTGAAATCACCGTGACCGTGAGTCCTGAGGTGGATGTGCTCATAGGACAAACTGCCCGACTGCCCTGCAGCTACACCAATAGCCCTACTTCAGTCACAGTAAAGTGGTTCATGGTGAGTACTTTCACCCCAGTTAGTGTGTGTGTGTGTGTGTGTGTGTGTGTGTGTGTGTGTGTGTGTGTGCGTGTGTGTGTGTGTGTGTTCACCAATACCGGTTTTCACGTGTTTCATACCTAGCTAAAAATGACTATGTGGGTGTAGTTCGGTAGCATGCATAGTTGTATATGCTCCCTCTTCCTAAAGCTTCTAAAGCTTCAAGGCTGATTTCCTGATCTTCCTGAAGTTCTGAGGCTTGTTTTCTAAACTTCCTGATGCTCCGATGACCCGCTGTTAAGACTGTATCAACAATTTCCTCCTTTTTGCTTTTGAAACCCTTTCATCGTTAACAATCCTTGCCCCCCCCCCACCTCTCCTTTCCATCATCTCTCATTTGTGGGGGGGGGGGTCAATGGGGGTTTGATGAATAGTTCCCAATGAATTTTATTTTGGCTTGACATGCCAATAATAACAAATAATTTTGTGATTCACGTTGCAGTGAGTTACATAATTGCATTTACATTCACATACGTTTTACTCTGAACCTACATGGATTTGGAATCTGCAGCTTCAACAGCCTCACTGTTTTTTCATGACGGCATTAGCAGCTCGTCTGAATTACCAGGCCATTCAGGAGTTGAAGTATGACTGTTGTGATACACAAGCTAAAACTGCCATCCTGTGGTGAGGTTGCTTTGCCAGGGATGGCCCCAGATGCCATCTCTGCTCTTCAGGGCTGTTTTGAGCTCACTGACTGGGACGTGTTCGAGGAGGCTGCAACCTACTGCAGCTCTACCAACCAGGAGGATTACACAGCGTCGGTCACTGGCTACATCAGTAAGTGCATTAATGACATCACAGTCTACAAGAACATCACCACACGCTCCAACCAGAAGCTGTGGATGACTGCAGAGCTGCACATGCTGCTGAGAACCCAAGACACCGCCTTCAAATAAGGTGACCAGGCTGCCCTGAGAACAGCAAGGGCAAACCTGTCCAGGGTCATCACAGCAGCAAAGCGCGCCCACGCCACAGCTATTTCAAAGACACTGGGGACGTACAGCAGGGCATCTAGGCCATCACCAACTACAGGGCATCTCCACCTGCCTGTGAGGCCTCCCTTCCAGGCCCACTGAACAACTCTGAGTACCAAAACAACAGGGCAGTGAGGAAGTCCACCCCACTTCCCAACGACCAGGTGCTCTGTCTGACCTGCTTACAGTCAACTCATGGAAAGCTGCTGGACCAGAGCAGTCAGTCAGGATCAGGAGCAACTCCAGCACCACCACACTGAACACAGGGGCCCCCCAGGGCCGTGTGCTCAGTCCTCTACTGTTCACACTGCTGACCCACAACTGTGCAGCAATGCACAGCTCAAACCACATCATCAAGTTCCTTGATGACACACCTTTGGTAGGTTTGATCATCGGGATTGAGGAGGCAGCGATCAGAGAGGAGGTGAAACGGCTAACAGACTGGTGCAGAGTTCCTTGGTGTTCACATCATGGAGAATCTCACGCGGACCTCAACACAAGCTCCGTCACCAGGAAGGCCCAGCAGCGGCTCTACTTCCTGCAGAGACTGAGGAGAGCGCACCTCCCACCCCCAATCCTCACCATGTTCTACAGAGGGACCAGAGAGAGTATTCTCTGTAGCTGCATCACAGCCTGGTACGGGAATCTCAAGACCCTACACAGGGCTGTGAGAACAGCTGAGAAGATCATCATGGTCTCTCTCCCCTCTGTCACAGACATTTACACCAAACACAGCATCCGCAGAGCCACCGGCATTGTGGACAACCCCACTCACCCCTCACACACACCCCACGCACCCCTCAAACACTCTCTTTACCCTCCTCCCATCTGGAAAAAGGTTCCTTACCATACGAGCCTCCATGGCCAGAATAGGGAACAGTTTCTTCCCTCAGGCCGTCAGAGGGTGCGTTCTGAAAATGCCATTAGAGAAAAGTAATTTTTTAGAACCCCAGAGGTGTGCTGTCTACAAAATGGCACACAACAGCACAGCTGGTGGCCTAGTGGTTAGAGAGTTCGCCCTGAGATAATGGGTTCAAATCCCTTGACACACTGCTCTCTGGACGCTCCTCATTGATTGCTGCCCCCTGCTTCACTTGGTGAATGGATTAAATGTACAGAAAGTTCACTCGTGACTATATAGGTCCACAAATTCTGAGGTCTGTATGCTCAGAACTGAGTGGGGAAAAAATCATGAAGCAGGATACAAAGTGACATCATTGACCGCCTAAGTCTGACTGCCTCTTTTTCTTACCTTCTCTCTCTGTCTCTGTCTCTGTCTCTCTGTCTCTCTCTCTCTCTCTCTGTCTCTCTCTCTCGCTGTCTCTCTCTCTCTCTCTCTGTCTCTCTCTCTCGCGGTCTCTCTCTCTCTGTCTCTCTCTCTCACTGTCTCTCTCTCTCTTTCTCTCTGTCTCTCTCTCTCTCACTGTCTCTCTCTCTCTCTCTCTCTCTCTCTGTTTCTCTCTCTCTCTCTGTCACTCTCTCTGTCTCTCTCGCTCTGTGTTACATCGGGAGTCAATTAAGAGATACCAAGAACAACCC
>JBBPDC010076540.1:0-10458 GCA_037974485.1 Hemigrammopetersius urotaenia
AGAACAGACAGGACAGAACAGGCACAAAACCAAACAGAACGGAAAGCGGTGGCCCTAACGGCCCCTGACCATTACATCGGTGAGGTACTGGGAGAGGTTGAAGAGGTCCTGGTCCCATGCTGGGCCACCAGAAGGCCTGTTGTAATAGGGATAGAGTTCTGGAGACACCTGGGTGGCCAGCGATGGCCGATGAATGGGCCCAATGGAGAGCCTCCTGGCGAACTCCAGTGGAAACGAACAGTCGACCTGGATCCAGGTTCCAAGGCGTGAGCCTGGTGGACTCTTGTCTTTCAACCCCCACCGTAGAGGAGCCAGGATGATTTGAGGCCAGCTCCTACGCTCACATTGGATGTGTCCATCTCAACAACAAACAACTTGCAGTATAGACTTCATTAGGCTTCAAGGTTCTTGAAGGCTTAAATGGTAGGAGGGTTGAGAGAGAGAGAAGGGTCCGGAGTGTGGTTTGGTGAGAGCAGTAAGAGGTGCTGCAGTCGAACTGAAGGATAAATCGCTGATAGAAATTGGTGAACCCCAGAAAATGCTGCAGCTGTTTGAGCGACATGGGTAGGGGCCATGAACACACAGCCTCCAGCTTCTGGGGATCCATGGTCACATCCTGAAATGAGATAACAAAGCCAAGGAATGTGGTGGTGAGCTTTCAGAATAACTTGTGGACCAGCAACCTCTTGAAGACTGCTCTGTTATTCTGGATGTGTTCCTCTTCAGTTCTTGAGTAGATGAGGATGTCGTCTAAGTAAGTGAAACACCATCTACACAGAATGTTGCGGAGAGTTCCAGTTTATATACTCTAGATGTGAGTCTATTCTGATGTCGATTGACGTCACGTGGTCTGATGCGCGTAACATTTTGTGTTTTCTTTTTGGTAAATTTAGAAACTGATGCCTGCAACACACTCTAAAAAAGTTGGAACAGAAGCAAGCTTGCCACTGGATCACACCCCCTTTTTTAATTCAATTCTTTATTGTTGATCACAGAGCAAATTTCCACAAAACTGAAATCGATTTCTCAAAGTACTCCCAAACCCATGTAGCTATGTCCATCACAGTAGCATGATGGTTTGTAAAGCAATACTGCCTAAGGGCTTTAAGGTCACGCACAGTCAGCAGTGGTTTCCGCCCTTGGACTTGGTTTCCATTCTATGCACAGAGATTTCTCCTGACTCCCTGAATCTTTTCACAGGGTCATGAACTGTAGATGGTGACAGACCTAAATTCTTTGCCATGCTGAGAAACATTGTTTTTAAATTGACAGATAATTATCTTGTGTATTCAGTGATGGTGAGTCAAGACCCATCTTTGCTTGCAAAGACTAAGCTGTTGGGAGATGTTCCCAGTGTGGAGTTGTCAGAGCTAGGGCTCTCTCTGACCCGTGACTCCAGATTGTTGCACTGTAGCACATCCGTTATGTACTGTGTTTGCAGGGTGCGGCTGGAGGCCTTCTCCGACAACAGTGGAAAACTTCAGCTCTCCTTGCAGGAAATCATTGAATGGCTGACGGCTAAGGATGAGGAGCTGTCTGAACAGCTGCCAATAGGGGGCGATGTGGCGGCAGTGCAACACCAGCGAGAGTTCCACCAGGTAGTGAAACATACACACAAACCTTTCCACATGCACAGACATTTACATACATTTCAGTTAGCTGTATTATTTGATATGACAGTGTTAATCTAAGCATCTAAATAATGAGCCCAGTTTAACATTTACTCGTACAGAAGAGCAGAAAGAGCTGTGATGTAGTGAATCAGACTAGGTGCTTGGCCTCCCACCTACGCGACTCACCCACTTACTCCTACGCCAATAAAAAACATGCATGATGAAGCAGAAAAAGAGACAGGGCTTAATTCGTTTTTATTTGTAATCCAGAAACCCCTTCTGCATGTCACCTATAGACTCCTGCAAGTTCCCTAAAAATAGAGCAAAGAGATCCTACTTTCATAAATTTGCTCTCTTCTGAGCGTACAGAATACTCAAGGCCCCTCAATGACTATGCACTGGTATGCTAAGTTGATGTAGAATGCACTGATAATTGGGGTCCAGCATACCACCCCGAGTTGCTCCAGGGAGACTGTCCCATTTAGTTGGAAGTCGGTTTGGATAGCAGTGTGTGGTAAATGCCGTAAATGTAAATGTATGGAATTAGTGATCCGCTGGCCCTGGACACTCACAAACCTGCACATATGAAGAGAACAAAAAAGACGGTCTCTAGCTGCACTCCTGCTTGAACATGTGTACAGATACACACACACATACACACCCATACCCACACTCTGTAATTGGTTCTGTAGTGCTGTGGAAAGCTTTTTCCACCCTTGTTCTGATTTTCACCGCTGCCAGTCTGTGCTCTGTCTGTGTGAAAGTGGAGCTCTGCACGACGGCTAGAGAGACCAGACCCATCACACTGGCTGTGAATTCAGGCTCCCGTTTAAAGGGCCAGTAACTCTCTTCCTTCAGGTTGCTTTCACACAATGCAGGCACAGTCTCTCATCCCCCATTAACCCCCCAAACAACACTCCACATGAACCTACACTCGCTGTGAAACACCACCCATTTCCCATCCACTAACAGCCGTAAACCCCACTCATACCGAAACATCCGTTTTATCATTTTCCCTTTTCCTGCTGCCATTTCCATTACAGTTATGCATGGTTCACTCATTCCCAGAGCACTGCAAATCTCTAAAACTCTTCTGACAGGGCAGAGCGGGGAATCGCTTGGCTTACTCTGCAGAGAATTGCAGCATTTTAAGTAATATGAATTATTTATCTTTAGTGAATTTTATTTTGTTCCTTTTTAGGTGCCTCTGCCTATTTATTATGCCCAGACTGTATGGATATGTGAGTGTTTGTATATGAACTGAAAGGTGCCTGAAGAATTCCTGAAGTCTGTAAAAAAGCCTCCTGTGCTGCGTTGCATGAGTAATTCCAATTTGTAACATAGGATCAGTCAAGTACACTGCTCCAAAAAAATAAAGGAACACTTTTGAGCAGAGTATAGTCAGTTCAGCCAATAGGATATTGGTCTGGTCAGAGGTAGCAGTGAAGTGATCGGTTTCAGCTGCTTTGGTGTTTATGAAATTAACAATAATGAGACAACTCTGAGAAGAGGGATTGTTTTACAGGTGCAAGTCACTGATATTTTTCACTCTTCATCTTTTCTGACTGCTTTTTCACTAGTTTTGCATTTGGCAAGTGTCAGTGTCACTACTGGTAGCATGAGGTAATACCTACCCTACATAGGTTGCACAAGTAATGTAACTCTTCCAAGATGGCCACTGCTGTGTCTCCCAGCAAAGTCTCAAGAGCATGGAGGAGATTCCTGGAGACAAGCAATTACTCTAGGAGAGCTGGACAGGGCTGTGGAAAGTCCTGGATCAGCAAGACCAGTATCTAGAGGAACAGGATGAGCTCTGCCAGAACCATACAAAATGACCTCCAGCAAGCAACTGATGTGGATGTCTCATACAAAACAAGCAGACTTCACGAGGGTGGCCTGAGGGCCTGACGTCCGGCACCGTGGACCTCAACTGGAATTTAATAGGGGTGTAACGGTACACAGATGTCTCGGTTCGGTACGTACCTTGGTTATGGGGTCACGGTTCGGTACGGTTCATGATACAGCAACAAAGTTAAGCAACAAAAAGTTCTAAAGAATGAGGCTTGGTTTGTTTTCGTTTATTTTAAATAAACAGCAGTGTATTAACCAGTAAACACACACTCTTGCTTATATTCTCATGTGTGTGTAAGTGTTATGCCAGTAGGTGGCACTATTGCACCACACTCCGACCCAGGTTTATGATTTGCTTGCGCTTTTTGGTCCCTCTGTGATTCCGTATTACTTCAATTCCGTCTTCTCCGTTGTACCGTGTATTTTCCGAAAGACATCATGTACCGAACCGTGACAAATACACGTACCGTTACAGCCCTAGCATTTACCATAGAACACCAGTATTGGCAGGTTTGCTACCGGCATCCTGTGCTTTTCACAGATGAGAGCAGGCTCACCCTGAGTACATGTGACAACTGTAAAAGGGTCTAGAGAAGCCACATAGAACCTAGACTGCTAGACCTTGACTGCTTCTAGGTATAAAGATGAAATCCTTGGACCCACTGTCAGACAAGTTACTCCTGGTGCGCAACAATGCCCGGCCTCATGTGACGCGAGTATATAGGCAGTTCCTGGAGGATGAAGGAATTGAGACCTATTACTGCCCCCCACCCCCGGCTTGCCTGACCTACTGTACATCCTATAGAACACCTGATGGTCCAGAACTGGGGGAAGATCCCCAGGACACCAAACACCAAAATCATCTCATTAGGAGCTATACTGCCAGGCATGCATACAAGCATGTGGGGCGATATAAACTTCTGAGTACATTTTGAGTTGCAGAAATGAAATGTTGGCAAAATGGTGATGTTTTAGTTTTGAGGTGTCTTTGAATTGAGCCCTCTGTTGATTTTCCATCAATGTGGCATCCTTTCATTCTAAACACCCGATCAGTATCAGTACAGATATCCAGCATGTTCTCCCCGTTGAGATCTGATGTGTTTTCAAAGTGTTCCTTTAATTTTTTTAAAATATAAACTGTATTTTCCCAGATCTAAACACCTTTAAAAGAGAGGTTAACATAAATGTGAGGTTTCAGTGTTACTAGTTCTACCACTTGACCTATGCTTAGGTGTGGACTGGGCATTAGTGGAAGATGCAGATCTGGATGATTGGTTAGGAAAACTTACATGAGGAACAATGCCTTTAACTTTGTAAGCTTGTACTTTGTATTGAGGCGAACTGATCTGTCCACTCCAGAGCTTTACAGTATTCTGTGTTTGAGGCGTGTATAAGTGTTTCTGCAAATATGCACAAAATATCACCTTAGTTATTAGTTATATCACCTTGTGTCTGCAGGCCTTCATGGAGGATGTAAAGTCCAGGGGACCATTCATCTACTCAGTGCTGGAGTCTGCCCAGGCTTTTTTGGCCCAGCATCCATTCCAGGAACCTGAGGAGACACTGACAGATGGCAAAGGTCTACTACATTTTCTGAATGCTCTCTCCCAAACCTCTTAGACACCTGATTAGACTACTGCAGCAAAGGTGTTTCCAGTGGGCATGCCTCACCAGACACCATCAGCCCCTTATATAGGTCAGCAACTGGAGCTGGGTCATCCTCAATTAACCAAAAGCAGCTGTGCATGTGACATACGGAGACATCCATAATGAAGAGAGCAGGGCTGTTTTTTCAGAGCTTTGACTTTTCTGATCTCTTCCCCTCTGCTGCGTTCTCAACCCAATCCTCTCTCCTTCGCTCCTCGTACAGAGGTGTCTCCGAGGCGGCGGATGTTGAATGTGAGCCGATCGGTGTGGAAACAGGCCAATGTGGCCAGCGATCTGTGGGAGAAGCTGACGGCACGCTGTGTGGACCGACACCGGCACATGGAGCGCACTCTGGAGAGACTGCTACAGGTCCAAGCGGCGATGGAGGAGCTGGCTGGGGCTCTGGAGCAGGCTGAAGGAGTGAGAGATGCCTGGGAGCCTGTGGGAGATCTCTTTATCGACTCTCTGCAAGATCATATAGATGCCACCAAGGTAGTACAGGTTGGCCTGGGTGTGCCGGTGGACAGTATAACAAAAAAAAACACAGTAATTACAACACAGTACTGCAGTAATACCACAAAATGATATTCGATAAATGAGTACATTTTTTTCATTCTGCATTTGTTGTGCTACATATCAGTATCTACAGTTAAACAGTTTTAAATGCGCATTCCTTTAGCAATAGTAGTATAATTGAAGTTCATTTCATAAGGAATGCTTGAGTGTAAGTGTAAGTATACGGACCATGTACCTGTAGTTACTAATTTAATACTTCGGACTAAAAGTATATTTTATATTCTTTTATACTTATTAGTACAACTCAAGTATACTTCGATGTACTATTCTTAAGTATATCAAATGTAGTATATAAAAAGTCAACTTTAAGTATAGTTTTAGTATAAGAGAAGTGTACTTTTGGTTGAGTTGTCGGGATGCGAAGTGAAACCTCGGACTGTCTAAGTCACTACATTGGGCACTGATTTGATGTTCTGTTCTTCAGACCACTAAGCACCAAAATCACAGATACAGTCACACTGTAAATATCACGTAATATTTTTCGTTTCAGTTTTGAACGTTTTGTTAAAAAAACAGTTTCCGATGTAAAGAACACAGGTGAGAGGATTTAAGCAGCTTGCAGTGCTGGGTTCGGCTGGATACCTGCTCTCTGGGACGCGTTTACCCAGGGGCTGTATTCCATTGCAGAGAGTCCAAATCCTAATGATGCCATTGCTGTCCAGGAAGTGCAGGAGAGCACAGACCCTGCTATTCTTTGGGTGGAAGAATGGCCCAGTGCCCCGTATCTATAGATCTAAAGCAGTAGCTGGCCAGTAATGCATGCCTGCTGCCTCACATATGCAAAATTCAGCGCATGCACATTTACACGGATGTTGGAAGAGCAGCCAGTTTTCCGTATGTCAGAGTAACATGTGCCGGTATGTTAAAGGAAAGTTCAGAAGGGCAGGATTTGGTAACTGAGGTTAAGTAGTAAAGGCTAAAAAGAGCAACAGTCAGTAAAGATCTGGGTGAACTGGGTCGATGCCTGTGCTCTCAGTGGCTGTGAACATGTCGATTTAGTGGTGGAGACTAAAATGTGACATTTGTGTTCATTCTCTGTTTAGGATTTGCAGTGGAAGTTCGGTGGAGGTTCAGTGGAGGTTCAGTGGAGGTTCAGTGGAGGTTTAGTGGAGGTTCAGTGGAGGTTCTGTGGAGGTTTAGTGGAGGTTCAGTGGAGGTTCGGTGGAGGTTCAGTGGAGGTTTAGTGGAGGTTCAGTGGAGGTTCAGTGGAGGTTCGGTGGAGGTTTAGTGGAGGTTCAGTGGAGGTTTAGGGGAGGTTCAGTGGAGGTTTAGTGGAGGTTCGGTGGAGGTTCAGTGGAGGTTTAGTGGAGGTTCAGTGGAGGTTTAGTGGAGGTTCTGTGGAGGTTTAGTGGAGGTTCAGTGGAGGTTTAGTGGAGGTTCAGTGGAGGTTTAGTGGAGGTTCGGTGGAGGTTCAGTGGAGGTTTAGTGGAGGTTTAGTGGAGGTTCAGTGGAGGTTTAGGGGAGGTTCAGTGGAGGTTTAGTGGAGGTTTAGTGGAGGTTTGGTGGAGGTTCTGTGGAGGTTTAGTGGAGGTTCGGTGAAGGTTTAGGGGAGGTTCAGTGGAGGTTCAGTGGAGGTTTAGTGGAGGTTCAGTGGAGGTTTAGGGGAGGTTCAGTGGAGGTTTAGTGGAGGTTTAGTGGAGGTTCAGTGGAGGTTCAGTGGAGGTTTAGTGGAGGTTCAGTGGAGGTTTAGTGGAGGTTCAGTGGAGGTTCAGTGGAGGTTTAGTGGAGGTTTAGTGGAGGTTCAGTGGAGGTTCAGTGGAGGTTTAGTGGAGGTTTAGTGGAGGTTCAGTGGAGGTTTAGTGGAGGTTTAGTGGAGGTTCAGTGGAGGTTTAGTGGAGGTTCGGTGGAGGTTTAGGGGAGGCTCCGTGGAGGTTTAGTGGAGGTTCTGTGGAGGTTTAGTGGAGGTTCGGTGGAGGTTTAGTGGAGGTTCGGTGGAGGTTCGGTGAAGGTTTAGTGGAGGTTCGGTGGAGGTTTAGTGGAGGTTCGGTGGAGGTTTAGTGGAGGTTCGGTGGAGGTTCAGTGGAGGTTCATTGGAGGTTTAGTGGAGGTTCGGTGGAGGTTCAGTGGAGGTTCGGTGGAGGTGTAGTGGTAGTGTAGCTGGGAGGACGGGTGAATGGCCACAGACCTTTAGGCGCTCAGTATAAGGGTTGGCTGCACAGATGTCCAGTGTGTTGTTAGTTTTCATTTGCCCTGGGTATGCATCAACAGTGGCATGGGCATGACAGAGTGCCCTGTCCTCTCTTTCTCTTTTTCGCTCTATCTCTCTCCCATTCCTCTGTTTCTCCAGCTATTTAAGGAAGAGCTGACTCAAGTCAAAGAAGGCATGAAGCACATCAATGACCTGGCGCACCAGCTGGCCATCTCTGATGTGCACTTGTCCATGGAGAACGCCCGAGCCCTGGAACACCTCAACAGCAGATGGAAAGTGCTTCAGGTACTAGACCACACTCAGCCTTTATATTTAAGTATATTCAATGTACATACTTTGTGTATGTGTGTGTGTGTGTGTGTGTGTGTGTGTGTGTGTGTGTGTGAGTGTATATTAGGGCATTAACGACTTTTTCCAGTCGACTGGTCGGTCAGTAAAGTCGAAGTCGAGTCGACGAGTCGTTTGATGGACGCCTGTGTTCCTCCGCAGTGTGTGACGTCAACACTGAGACACTTTTATTAAAGTTCTCTGTAACATTAACAGTCAACACCACAATTAAACTGAACTAAACAAAGACTGAATCTTGAGTTTTCTGGTGAATTTAAGTGTAGAACTGAGAGCGGAACAGTTTGAGCCGCGGCAGGACGACTCCCTGCAGTGCTAGTATACATATATATATATATTGCTTGTTGAAACATCTGTTAATAAAGACAGTATGTCAAACCCCATTCAACTTCCTATTGCAGTTTAAACGGCATCTCTCCTATTAGGATATTATTCCTATAAAATTATTTATTATCTCAGAGTCTGCTTAGCTGCTTAGATATTTCAACTCATCCATACTGAACGAAACACACACACACACACACACACACAGAACACTAAAACACAGACAGCAGTTCTGACTCGCTGGCAAATGCCCTCAATCTTACACAGAAATGTGCATTCATTTCCCGTCGTGCACAGCTGGAGTGTTTGTGTAGCGTTATTAGAAACGTGTCTCTCAGGCTGCATGGTCTCACTGGTTACATAAATGAGCAAACAAAGATTATGAGTGTGGTGCTACAGTAACTTCTCAATATGTTCAAACAGGGCTGGATGTTCCGGAGGTGTCTAGGAATGAAAGAGAGAGAGAGAGAGTGAAAGAGTGCTCTGGGCCTTTGCCTCCACATGGGGTTGACTTTTCCAAATAAAACGGATTCGTTAGGACAAATCTGCCTGCAGTGGTTGAGTGGCGAGAGAAAATCAGGACTGACTGTGATGAACTTTTTACTTTCTGTCTCCTCTCACACCCTCCAGCCCCTGTCCCCAGTGACCCACAGCCCTCCTGGAGCATTTGTTTCAACATGAACATTATTATCGTCTTTTTCTGTCTTTTTCTGGCTCTGAGGGAGGTGGCCGGGGTGGACGGACTGTGTGTACACTCTGTGTCTGTTTGTGTGTGTGTATTCTCAGAGGTGGGGTTAAGGACGAGATGGTAGAAGTGTCTCCCCCTGGGGGTGTCTCTCTCTCACTCTCTCTTTCTCTCTCAGGGTTCTGTCGAAGACCGCCTGAAGCAGCTGCAGGATGCCCACAGAGACTTTGGCCCTGGATCACAGCACTTTCTCTCCAGTAAGAGAGTTGTCTCACTTGAGGCTGCGCTAGGTTGTCTGCTGTTCCATGAACTGGGGCAGTTCGGGGCAGTACAGGGCAGTTATATCTCCTGTTGAACTCTGAGCTGCTTTCGGAGTTGCTAAATAATAAAGCGGTGCATTTTAATCAGAACCATGAGTCACTGTCTTCGCTCCAGATTAGTCCAGGGCTCCGGGTGTATGTACAGGTTAAAGGCCCCTCTGCTCTGGAAAGGTTAGCCGCGAAAGCAGATCATACTGAACTTCATGGCTGCCGCTGATGAGCCGTGACTTTCTGGGAGCAGGAACTTCTACATGGCTTCACTGAATATAGGCTGAAAACAGAACTACCTGCTCCAAACTGGTTTTCAGCTTAGTTCCTAGATTCCTAGAGATGTATAGCATCCCATTAGAGCATCCCGTTAGAGGACCCGATTAGAATACGCTGAAGTCATATTCCATGCTCACTCTTTCTAGGTCTAGTCTAATCAGATTACGCAATAATATCATAATCATGGGAGCATCAGATTCATCGAACTGAACTGAACTGAGCATATCAGTATAACCCTATAGGTCTCCATCACTGCATAAATAAAAATATCGTTTATTATTAAGCCTTCATTCTTTGCTCTTCTGGTTTAAAAATATTTAAAATATCATTTGTTTGTATTAAGAACCCCTACTTTTGGTCTCACATTTGAGGGAAATAAAAAGAACTGAATTCTAATTCCCTGTCAGGGCTCCGCCAAACCCCCACCCCCCCCCCCGTGGCCCACTGAGAGCAGACCTTACGCTTTCAGTCCACCTTTTTATTTTTAAAGAATGTAACAAAAACTGGCACGAGGGTCAACACAGACTTTTAAATTAACAGAACCAGAAGTAACTCAGACCTTGTGTTCTGGTGGACCGGCAACTTAGGTCCACCTAGTCTCAGGCTCAGACGTCACGCCCACAGAACGTTGGCTAAACGTCTGATGCATATGGTACACTTAACTGGAAACACTTCAGGAAT
>JBBPDC010076621.1:0-10454 GCA_037974485.1 Hemigrammopetersius urotaenia
TCTCTCTCTCTCTCTCTCTCTCTCTCTCTCTCTCTCTCTCTCTCTCTCTCTCTCTCTCTCTCTCTCTCTCTCTGTACGTTCTATGCTCCGTCTCTCTCGCTCTCTCTGTGCTTGTGCGCCTGGTGACAGTACAGGGGGAGGAGGAGCAGAGTGTGCTCCGTGCTGTGACTGGAGTGGCACTTAAAAGTACCGGCACTAAAGTATCGATCTTTTAACACTGGTATTGATCAATATCAATACCCACTTTGGTATCAATAGTATCGATATTTGGATCGATCCGCCCACCACTAACGCAATCAACCGCAGACTGCACACATAAGACTGAATTACAGTCAACTTGTCTCTAGTGTGGGCACATTTCCATATATCTAAAGGTGGTTCTCCACTGATTGGTACCAGCTCGGTTCGATCCAGTTCAGTTCTACTCTCTTCAGTTTGGTTTGGACCGTTCAGTTTTCCGCTACAATTGGTTGCTATAGCAACCAAACGTTCTGAGAAACAGCCCGAGTGGGGGCTCTAAGCTGAGGTAAACAACAAGGCATCATTACAACTGCCAGCATGGGGATGACATCATAGGAGTTTTATTTCTTGGTTTGTGACTGTTTGTCACAAAACGGAGTCAATTGGCTTACCAGACAAGGCTTAAATAAGTTAGCATTAGTTAGTTAGCATTAATGCTAACGCTAGGGCTAATGCTAATGTTCAGATTTTAGATACAGAAAAGTAAAAAAGTTGTCCAGTGATTAGGGTTAAGATATGGGCTGCCAATCTCTGTTTTAATACACTATTTTGTTAAAGGACTCCAGAGAATGTTGTTCTTTCACCAGTTTTTAAAGCACTTGCTCTGAATGCAGTGTTCATGTACATTGTTCAGAATATTAAAATGCACTTGAATACTTGTTTATATATTTAATTGTATAATATTTCAGTCTTACTTTTAGGCTATTCATGAGTGGGCCAAGTAAAATATTTTATTTCAAATGATATATTATATTGTGCATTGTTTGAATGCTAAATAAACGTGTTCATAGTTTTGTAACAGATTCTTTTAATAATCGAATAATATTATTTTTCCGGTTTTCAGTTTCGGTTTTCAGCCAAATGTTTCCCCATTTTCGGTTTTTGGTTTCGGTAAAAAAAAAAAAAAAACCCTTTCAGTGCATCACTATTATTTAGTGTTATCATTTTATGCATAACATGCAATTTTTATTAGAATGATGATTATGGTGGTGTTGGGAAAGGTCCTAATTCACTATGATCTAGATTCAAGATTCTTTTTATTTGTCACAAGTACAACACAGTGAAATGTATCTTGAACCGCTCCTTTTTTGACTGTGTGAACAGTATAAAGTATGTTTTAAATTAAAAATATGGAATTTTCTGAATCACAAATACAAATAAAGAAATGAGTACAAGTACATATCAGTATAAATGTAAGTACAATTGTACATTTTAAACACAAATCTAAGCAAAACAAGCTGAGTAATGTAAACAATTTAACAGAGTGGCCAGAGTAATGAGCAGCATGTTCAGTGCAGCAGTGTGTGATGTAATAATAAATATGAACCGCTCATGTAGTTACTTAATTTTAATTTGTGTAAAATGAATTTGAAGCAATAAATATTTGGAAACAGGTATTTTATGCTGTTAACAAGTGAAGAACCAGGAGCAGGTGATTCCAGATGATCAGGCGGTGATCAGTATACTGGTGGTGCTGAATGCTCAGTGGGCGGAGCTCCTTTATCTAGGCTCCTTGTATCTTTAGACACTTTGCAGCCTGTCAGTAAAACATTTGTTCACATTTATTTCATTTAATCTCCTCAGTGTATCAGACGTATACACAACATGATTAAAACCTGTTTCTTGTTATTATTAGTATGTTATTGTTATAATTACCCCCAGACAGGTGCATTCACAGCACTATCAGATTCTTGATCGGGATGTGCACACACCCCACACATGGCAGCATTCCCGTATTCCTCCAAACAGGTCTGTGGGCATTTTCAAAAATGCATGTATGCTGAAGAGGACCTCCTTCTTTAGGGGGATACTTAAAGAGGATTGTCCTCAATTACCCACACTTCTCCAGCTTCTAAACCCTCAGGTAAGTCAATCAGCGGATCCTTATTTAATGTTCAGTTCAGGTTTAGATGACTTATGGGAGACTGTTTAGGATACAAATGATTTCATAACACATGCAACAGCGTTATATAGCACATAGTCCAAATCTTTGAGGCAGAATATTACCGGGTGCAATTCATTTATCTTGGTGCATTATTACTGTTTCTGGTGCTTTATTACAGTGTTTGTCAATGCATGTCACTCCTTTGTGTACCTGTGTATATATCCACAGTATTCTTAAATATATTTCTATATCCAGTCTGTACATTTATACATACATATACTCATCTAAGATTACATATATATACTGTATATTTCAATGCAATTTTCCCACTTGTGGGATTAATAAAGCTTTTTTTTCTCTTAAAAAGCAGAAGAAGATTAAACAAAACTGGCATTTTCCAATTTCTTTGCACATTATTTAAAACCCCGTCAAAATTGTATGATGTCTGGACCTGCAGAGACGATTCAGATTGATAAGTTATGAATGTTTTGTCTTAATAATTTTAGAATCATCTCTACTGATCCAGACATCAGCCGCCATGGATGGGTATAAATGTGAGTTTATAATATTTTAAGACTTTAACTGTGATTTTTTTTTAATGCAAATAAAAGATAAAAACGACCCCTGATTGGTCAGAAATGAACTGCGGCACGAGAGGTCATTCAATATTCAGAATTTTCATAATGTTTGGTGTGTCTCATTTTCTTACTGAGATAATGAGGTTGTTTGTTTTGTTTGTTTGTTTGTTTTTATACAGGGGCTTCCAGAATGTTGCCGAGACCTGACCTCAGTGTGTTCTTCTTTCTTCTCCTGATGGCTCCGAGCGTTCAAGCTTTTAAAATCATCTCTTCATCCTCCAACACCCACCAGAACATCACGATCACGGCGATCCTGCGGAAATCTGCTGAGGTCTGTAGAACCCGGGTTCTGCAGCAGGGAGGGAACTTCGTCCAGGTGAGAGTCTGTATTCAAACCAAACCTGAACTGAAGAACAGACAGAAACTCAGAACTATCCGGGCTGGTCCTGCAGGAAACACACACCACACATATGCAAATGTACCCCTTGTGGGACTAATTAAGTGTTATCTCATTTTCTACAAACACACACACACACACTCACACACAACCACAAACACACACACACAATGAATGTTCCTGAATGACAATGTTGGTGTGCAATATTGAAACTCTGAGGAGGATTAGAGGAGAGAGAGAGAAACAGAAACAGAAAGAGAGAGAGAGAGAGAGAGATCACATGCAGGTGTGTTAAGGATGTAAACAGTGGTTGAGGGAATTACTGGATTAAACTGAACTTAAACTGAAATCCTGGATGGTCAGGAAGGTCTGGATGATCTGAAAGGTCTGAAAGGTCTTTATGGTCTGAAAGGTCTAGAAGCTGGAGGAGGTAAAAGTGTCCCCTGTTCCTGCAGCCGGACCCCCTAACTGTAGAGTCTCTGGTGAAGGCCTGCCTCTCTCCTTCCTCCGCCTCGACTCTGAAGAACGCCCTCACTGTCGTCAGCAACAGGAACGCCTGGGTGGATGGCAGACACGTGCTGGACGCTGAGTACCACTTTGACGACGAGAGTTTCGAGCGGGGGCGGAGCCTCATTGCTCAGGGTGTCTCTGTGGTGAAGGACAGCCTCCGGCTGAAGAACTACGAAAGCGCGAGGCAGCGGCTGGGCGAGACCCTGCACACCTTACAGGTAACGGCAAGAGGAAAAGGACCTTCATTCATCTTTAATCCAGAACCAGGACTGATTTTAACAACAAAAATCAGAAAAACTTTTTAATGACAAAAAATAGCAGAAATAGCAATGTTCCTCCAGCCAGTAAAAATACATTTTTTTTTACTTTAGATAACAAAATTATTTTTGTCCTTATTGTTAAAATATAATTTTTGACTAGGAAACAGTGTTTAAAAGTGATAAAATTAAATGAGTTTTGACAGCCACATCTGGGTCATTAATCTGAGCTTTATTGTGATTGGTTGCTTCCTCAGAGCACATCTTTATTGTGATTGGCTGCTTCCCCCGGGCATAGCTTTAATGTGATTGGCTGCTCCATGAGAACGCAGCTCCATTATGAGCACATTAATCTATGAGGTTTTATTCTGACATAAGTATGCGTTATGCTGATTTTGCAGGATTTCTACAGCCACAGTAACTGGATTGAGTTGGGTAACAGGTCCCCATACCCCAACCTCATCAACCCCAGCCTGCCCCTCGACAACCTCGCAGGTACGAGAGCGTCTGAGATAAACAGGCGGATAAATAGGCGGCTTTGAGGCCACTTTCTCTTAATCAAACCAACAATAAATATAGTGCTGGGCAACATTTTTTAAAGTACAGAAATCCAAGAGTTCCAAGAGCACCCACATACAGTGGTTAAAATTTTTTATTTATTTTTATAGTGTAAACCCTAAATATGCCCCCACATCTGCTCCCAGAACACCGTAATCTCTTGTTAAACACAGTTGAATGCATTACCCTTAAAGAAAATGTAAAGGTATGTAAATAATCAGAATCAGAAAACTTTATTTGCTTAAAAAACCCTTAGCATTAGCTGTTAGCAAAAACACTTGTACACAAAGGAAAGGTTGAAATAACTCTCTTTACCCACATGTTTAGACAGGGCACAGCTTACTAATACTAAATAAACTGAGATGGGGGGGTTAATACACTAAAATACGAGGACAAGACACGGATTAGTCATGCTACATACTGCAGCAGCTTCTTTTTCTTCTTTTTATGGCGGTTGACAACTTTTCAGTGTATTACTGCCACCACTGGACTGGTGGCGGTAATACAGTTCGGTTATCAAAAAAATCATCGTTAGACTGAATCCACGTAAAACTGAGGGGTTACTGTACTGCTGTATGAACAAAAGTTCAATAATATTTGATTTGCAAACACTTTAAAGAAATAAGGAGCTTTTTAACAGCAGTGTTCCCTTTAATGCATCAAATAGAAAACAAAATATGTTTGCCACTGCAGGGCATTCAAGTTTTATCTAGTGTGCTAAAGAAAAACAAGTTCTTCTCAGTCCAGAGCCATGATCAGAACATTATAACAGGCTCCCTCCATGCAGCTGCCAATTTTATAAATCTGTCTTCTTTTCTGAACAGGTTCCAGCAGAAACATTCAGTAGAGTCCCTGTTAGAGTGAGGTGAAGTGGTCCAGCACAAAAAACAACAAACAGCTTTAATGCGTGATTAAATAATTGTCGGCGTTAAGCAAATAATGCATTAACACGATAATAACACGTTTACCTGCCCAGCCTAAATAAAAGCAGCTTAGAAAATTTTCATTATCCAGCCGTTGTGATTCTAACAGTGACTGAGGAGTCCATGTCTGATACAGACGCAAGTGTTCATGTTCAGTCACTGGAGAAATATCAGAGTAATGCAAATGGTGCATTGTCATCATGTGTTATCAAATGAAAGCTAATATGTTGAGCTACCTACCAGTTTTTCACAAAATCATCTCCACCACAATCATCTCCACCACAATCATCTCCACCACAATCATCTCCACCGCAATCATCTCCACCACAGACATCTCCACCACAGTCATCTCCACCACAGACATCTCCACCACAATCATCGCCACCGCAATCATCTCCATTACAATCATCTCCACCACAATCATCTCCACCACAGACATCTCCACCACAATCATCGCCACCGCAATCATCTCCACCACAATCATCGCCACCACAATCATCTCCATTATAATCATCTCCACTACAATCATCTCCATCACAATCATCTCCACCACAATCATCTCCACCACAATCATCTCCACCACAATCATCTCCACTACAAACATCTCCACCACAATCATGCCTGTCTTCAGGGTCATCAGGGTCTTCTGCATTCTGGTAATCTCCATAGCAGTCATCTCCATCACATCTGGTGGCACAGACGAGAGAGTGGTGGAAACCTCTGTGCTGGTTCTCTTATTCTCAGAAACACCTATAAATGTTTCTCAGATGTGAACAAACATGAACTGAACATTTTGTGTTTGGCTCAGATGTGAAAACCCCGACCTGCGGCAGCTGTGGGGACAACTGTACCAACAACATTCTGGATACAATCATCAGCCAGAAGAAGCTGACCTCTGGATATTTCAGCCTGACCAGCTCCAAGAAACCTGCCGGTACTGAAGGATTCTTTCCTTAAGGCATCTCTTTCTGTTTCCATTCATACAGATATTAGAAAAATGACTCACACTTAACAGGAAATTACATCATTATGAATATCACCAGTGAGACGTTAGGTTAGGTTTAAGCTCTTCTGACTGAACTGACCTCTACAGGGAAGTGCAGTCATGGAGGAACCGGTGACCTGACGAGTCGTGTGGAGCCCACAGGCGGCATCAACAAGGATGACCCCAAGGCCTCCCATGGCAGCCTCCACACAGTGGCAGCAGACGTGGCCACGGCAGCCACCAGGGACCTCCTGGAGAACATCAGAGTTGCGGCAGGAGATCTCGAGTTCCTCAGGTCTTACAGGAATTAGAGAACTGACCACAGTTAGGGTTTAATGATTATCAGACATTAGGGCTCATTTTCACTTTACAGAGGCCTAAAACTTTTGGCCCAACTTGCAAACAGTGCAGGAATCCATCAAAAGTCCATCAAAATCCTGTCCAAACCTGACCTGACCCAAAACTGACCGGTTCATCTCAACGCCTGTAGTTACTGTTAGCGACAATAACAGCCGTCACTGGATCACAGATTAATCAAATGTAATATGCAATTAGAATATAATATAATTAGCGGTGTTGAATTAACATGCTCATTTTGATCAATTAACCACAGAAAAAAAATGCATAAAAATAATGAACTCAGATTAATCTCATGCCGTGGCGACTCTATAACCCCACCCGGTTCTCTGTAAAGTGAAGGAGGTGACGAGAACACGCTGCCTGGCCCAGTGAATCAGGGCCCCGGACAAATAGAAAACCTAAACACAAAATATTTGGGAGCCAAAATATTTTTTTAGGAGCCAAAATCTTTGTCAAATGTGATATAAATAAAAATATATTGTCACAGCCCCCTGTCTTACCCCATGTAAAGAGCGGTAAAACAAAAAAAGACGCAATCTTGACGCATTGGCAACCATTATAGTCTGGAGCGCTGTGAGTGGAATGTTTGACAGACGGAGTGGCTGATAGGAGCATCGTTCTCTGTAATAAGGGATTTTTTTATCATCGGAGAATATCAGTTCTAAAATATCACCTCAATGCCAAGTGTTTAGGAACGAACCCGGCGGTCTGAGCCAGAACAGCCCAATACCATGCCTTGTATACATGGACACCGAAAGCATTATATTAGGGGCTTTTAAAAATCAGATGTTTTTGTTTCACTTTGTTTGTTGTTAGCATTACTTTCATGACAAAACTGTGTGCAATTACTTTAGATTAATTAATCAGAGAGCTTGTAATTAATTCGATTTTTAAAAATTGCTTGACACCCCTAAATATAATAGAAAGGAAAGAGAATAATATGCAATAGGAAAGTAAGCAGCTGTCCAACATTAATCAAATTTATCCACCAATCTAAGCTTTCAAACAACATCCCACATGGCTAAATGTGAGTAAATACTTCGTACTGCTCTGTTCTCTTGCTGTGCTCATCTGTAGCAAGACATTAGTCTCGATTTAACCTAAAGCTCTTGATTCAACCTAAAGCTCTATTTCGAACCATAGAACCACATTTTGTCAGCACTTACTGTACATTTTCCTTTTGGCTGTTTATTTTATAAATCAATTTAAAATTAGTAAGATACTCATCACTTGGTCTACCCCTAACCTAACTCTTACAACTAACTAACCTGAGCATGAACCAATTAGCACTAACTAATCAGACATTAGGAAACTTCTTTTTGGTACTATGGGAAGAATAGGAAACTGCTGGACTTCTTATAAACCGGCTCTAAAAGAATGGACTTCTTCATGCTGGATGGGTTTCCTGGCTGGAGAAGGTGGTTTAAATAAGGCCTCTGTACTTTGTCTTCCACGCTGTGTGCTGTGGTGTGTTCACATATGAGAGAATGTTCGCATTACACTTGTAGGGTGGGTGTGGCCAAGTGGGTAGGATACTTGCCTTGACCAAGAGGACATGGGTTCGAATCCTACCTTCAGCACCACTGGGTTCTAGATCCAGGGAGAGACTGCCCCCTGTAGGTAGGGAATGGTAGAGACTGCCCCCTGTTGGTAGGGAATGGAAGAGACTGCTCCCTGTAGGTAGGGAATGGAAGAGACTGCTCCCTGTTGGTAGGGAATGGAAGAGACTGCCCCCTGTTGGTAGGGTATGGAAGAGACTGCCCCCTGTTGGTAGGGAATGGAAGAGACTGCTCCCTGTAGGTAGGGAATGGAAGAGACTGCCCCCTGTTGGTAGGGAATGGAAGAGACTGCTCCCTGTTGGTAGGGAATGGAAGAGACTGCTCCCTGTAGGTAGGGAGTGGAAGAGACTGCCCCCTGTAGGTAGGGAATGGTAGAGACTGCCCCCTGTTGGTAGGGTATGGAAGAGACTGCTCCCTGTAGGTAGGGAGTGGAAGAGACTGCCCCCTGTAGGTAGGGAGTGGAAGAGACTGCCCCCTGTAGGTAGGGAATGGAAGTCGCTTTGGATAAAAGCATCTGATAAATGCCTTAAATGTAAACAAGTCACCACCCAGGGGAACTCTCACTGCCTGTTTATGACCTTCTCTTCCTCGTCTCCAGGCTAATGGGAATCTTCCAGTCGTCCTCGGTCCTGTGTTTTGTGGTGGACACCACCGTCAGCATGGCGGAGGACATCGCTGTGGTCAAACGTGTCACTTCCTTCATCATCGACAGCAGGCGGGGCACGGTGGACGAACCTTCGGCCTACATCCTGGTCCCCTTCAACGACCCGGGTGGGTTGGGGGGATTCTTTTGAATCAGTAATAAATTTACAGTCTTAGCGTGTCTTTCTGCCGGTATAGTGAACATTAGAATAAATACACACAAACAAGAAAGAAGAAAAAGTATCAGGATTAGTTTTGTTTGTCAAAGTACAGTAACCCCCCGCTTTTCACAGGGGTTATGTTCCAAGAGCACCTGCGTATACTGAAAAACCACGTTGTTGTGTTTTGGTAAAAATAAAATGCCTAAAAATGCCTATTTTTATAGCGTAAAATCTGCTCCCAGAACACTTTAATTTCATTTTAAATTAAAAATTTTTTAAAAAGTTTAATGCATTACCCTTGAAGAAAATGTAAAGGTAAACCCGTATTCGCCTCTTTTAATTTAAATTCACCGCCGAGATATGACACTCGGAAGCGGTTACTGTAAAACTTGGGGTTAATGTAAAACTGGAGGTTTACTGTAAAACTGGGGGATGACTGTACAACCGGGGGTTTACTGTTAAACTGGGGGGTGACTGTAAAACTGGGGGATGACTGTACAACTAGGGGTTTACTGTAAAACTGGGGGGTTACTGTTAAACTGGTGGTTACTGTTAAACTGGGGTACTCGTGTTGGTTTTGAGCTGATTCTGGTTTGTTTTAATTGAAATATTAATGGAATTTTGGTGTACTTTCACACATGGATCTCCAGACGTACCTGAGGAGCTCCGGAGAACAGGAGAAGGTCTCTAACGAGATAACAAGCTCTAATTAGGCTTCACTGCTTGACTTGTGCGGTTTGGAGGAAAATAAGATCCCGCCTCCATTCTTTCCCGTACAGCAGAGTCTCGCCTGCAGGCGAACACACAGGACACCATGTTTTTCTGCGGTTCTTCACGCTTTGCTGAGTAATTACCCAGCGAGAACCGAACCGCGGCTCTGGAGACGCTTCATGCTCGCATGCATGTTTAATGGGTTCCAGCATTAAAGTTTAAACCGTTGTCTTGGAAGGGGAGGAATAGTTCCCCACCACCCGCCGTTAATTATTCAGGATAATGAAAGTCTCAGGACGGGGCGGAAGGATCCGCCAGCGGGACGGGTTTCAGGTTCTACCGGAGGAGCAAGGAGAACCTCAGCTGGGGCTCAAGTCTCAGTGAAGGTCTGTAGGTTCAGGCCATGACTCCACAGTCCGTTATGTATCTAGAACTGACCAAAACCTGATCATGGATAAACAGCAAGTGATGTATCTAGAACAGACTGAAAAGTGTTTACACTACAGCTCTCCAATCAATCATGTATCTAGAACTGACTGAAAACTGTTTACACTACAGCTCTACAGTCAGTGATGTATCTAGAACTGACTGAAACCTGCTCACACTACAGTTCTACAGTCAGTGACGTATCTAGAACTGACTGAAACCTGTTTACACTACAGCTCTACAGTCAGTGATGTATCTAGAA
>JBBPDC010076632.1:0-10454 GCA_037974485.1 Hemigrammopetersius urotaenia
CTGTGGCTCTGGGTGAAGAGTTTTGGAAAAACACCATTTACTGCAGTTCAGTCAGTCTGTGGCGATATGGATATTGCACATGTTGATATCGCGATGACGGTAAATTTGCGATATATTGTGCAGCCCTAATACACACACACACACACACACACACACACACACATATATATATATATATACTCCAAACCACCATAAAATGACATCTCAGGCATTAGACTGCATATTCATAACCTCTTCATGTAGTATCTTTTTGTCAGACAGCTTTTAGAGGCATTACATGGTGGTTGCCAGCATCACTTTTAACAATCCCCTAGAATCCCCCTTTTCTCTAGAACGGAATATTTCCCATCAGACCTCTCCGAATGACCTTGTTTACACACCGGCCATTTAATTATGCGGAAATTTCCCTGTGGGGTTTTCACTTTAAAAATGAGCATGTACAAGTAGAACTGGGTCAGAGTTCACTTCATAGCCAAGCTGACGTCTCAATACATCACAGCCTTCACCGAAGGATTATGTAATACGAATTGTAATACTCTGAGGTTGCAGTTATCACTGGCGCTAAACAGCTTGTTGTATTCTGATATTAATTCTTTATCAGTAGCTCACCCAGACGAGTCATATTTTGTTGTTTCTCCCCTTTTTTAATGTATTCAGGTGTTTCAATCATACCCATTGCGACAGGTGTAAAAAATCAAGCACACCAACTTTGCTGACAACTCCATCCAGCACTTTTGGGATGACCTGGAACGGAAATTGCGAACCAGACCTTCTCATCCTCATAAATGCTCTACAGAACGAAAGGGCACAAATTCCCACAGAAACTCCAAATTCTAGCGGAAAGCCTTCCAAGAAGAGGGGACCAACTTCATATTAAAGTCTATGGATTTCAATGCAATGTCATTACCTTTGTCCATGTAGTGTATTAATAGTGTATAATAAATAGTGCACTTAAGTGTAATAACAGCACCCTTTAGTTATTATAACTAATAATACTTTAAAATTAAAGCGTGTATAAAGTATAAGCAAGTATACCTTTTCCATATTAAGCGTATTTCAAAGTATGCTTAACAACATTTTACATTTACAAGTGAAGGTCTGTTTTCTGTGCAGTCTTATGAACTTATTGCATATATTAAGGTGCTGCAACTGAAATTCTGTTTCGGGCTCTGGAGCATCAGTTGTGCCCATGTGTGCTAAACGTTGATTGTACAATAAAGGTTTTCTAGCGATAGGCCTATGAAAATGAGGGCCAAGAAAATGATTATGTGCTTGTGTCTTCTGTTTCGTGCCAGAAAATTGGGTCATGCAACCCCAGAAAAGCCCTAGTTACAACAGTGGCCATGTTTTGTCTGAGAAAGTGCGTTTAAAACAAGGAAGGAGGGCTTGTACCTGCTCATTTTTAGGGAAAAGAAGACACAAAATACCCATTTTTCAAAATGAATAGGCAATTATTGTCTCTTATATGGAGGTTATGTATGCTGCACCAGTACACAAGAAGGTTTTTAATGGCACTTTATGATTATAATGTTCTATAAATAAGATGAAAAATGCTGACATATCCACTACCAGTTAAATGTTTTTGCACACCACAGGTTTACCACTTATTTGTGTTAAACTCCAGAAAGCTATAAATGAAAACATGTCAAATAAAACCAGTGTCCTTTATAAGATGAAAGCATCTGTAGCAGTGCAAGTCTGACTCCTATTAAGTGATTCCTATTCATTTTCCAGCTAATAATGTAAAAAAAAAAATTCTAATTGCGTTATTCATACTGTTGATGTATTTTATATAAAAAAAAATGCTGAGCGTATTTTTAGTAAGTGGGAAATTTGAGGAACATGCAAATGTAGAAAATCTCAATGTGCAAAAAGTTTTGACTCCCATCCCCCTTTTTCTCTGTCTCTCCCCACCCTCCACTCTCTGTGTCTCTCTCTCTCTCTCTCTCTCTCTCTCATATCTTGTCCTCGGCCTGAACGAGTTCCTGTCCTAAATAATAATTGATTGGTTCTGCTGCTGAGTTGGAACGTCTGCCTATGAGTGTTTTCCTCCAGGTCCTGATCAGCAATATGTGCAATTGTGGAAGGCAGAGATGTTTTTCTGAAGTAAGCAGCTCAGTCAAATGTGGGCTGACGGTAACGGTACTCACCACCAGGGCCACCTGGATGGGACCATGGATGATGTAAAGCAGGCTAGTGTTGGTCACCCAGCACCTGAGAAACAAACACACACAAACCTGATAAATACACACATCCATCTCCGAAGGTTCCTCTGAATAAAGTCTTTCTTACAAAGGGAACGGGCAGGAATGAGAGATGAGCAGAATATTACAGAAATATCACAATTTAGGTGTATTCGATCAGGTGTTTTAATGAAGGGAATTTTGGAAACCAGTAGTAAACATGAGAGGTTTCAAACATTGGTTGAAAATTTGTCATGGATGTATGAGTCATGCATGTCCTGCAAACAATCACACGCTCTCCTAATCTCCTGCACCCCTAATCTTTATGTTTTTACATCCTCTAGACCAGTGGTCCCCAACCCCCGGGCCGCGGACTGGTACCGGGCCGTGGGTCATGTGGTACCGGTCCACCGGCTGCACAGAAAAAAAAATGTGGATGTTACCCGTGTTCTGTTTTTGGCTTGTTGTTAGGGGACAGTCTCTCCCTGGAACAGCTTAGGTTCTTGCTCAGGGACCCAGAGGTGGTGCTGAAGGTAGAATTCGAACCCACGACCTTCTGGTCCAGAGGCAAGTATCCTACCCACTGAGCTACCTCCACCCCTTTCTAACAATGGTGTTCTTTATGTACTATTTAATTACTTAAGCATTAAAAATAGCCAGACACTGAAAATGTCTATCTAGCTTGAAGTAAAAAGCAAACATCTACACACACACACACACACACACACACACACACACACACACGCTATTTATTTACTTGTCGTCATGGAAGAGCAGCCGGGCCACAGTGTGAATTACAGTTGGAATGATTGGGAATCCTGCAAGAGAATGAAATATTAATGACAATAAATGAGCATATTATTAATTAAAGAATACGATGAATATCTTTCAAAAGGCAGTACAATGCAGAGAGAATAGAAATGGAGAGAGCCTGAAAAACAAATGCAAATCTTCAATCATCTCTAAATGGAAACCCTGTCAGTAATACAAACAGCTAGCACAGGCTCAAGCCGAGAGTGTGCTGGTTGTTGTTTTGTCAGCTTGACTGCAGACCAGTGGTGAACTCACTGAGAGCTACTTTCCAATCAAATGAATCGCTGTGAGTTCAGCTGATATGAATCCGCAGGGTTTACCTCCTCTCCTCACTGAGCCTAACGAACAGTAATCAGACTGAAATGGCTGAATGAGCTCAAGTAATCAGACTTGATTTCTTACCCCAGCCAAGCAGGTAGTACCAGCCCAGCTGCTGCTCCCCAACGAACACGGCCACGATGATGAGTGTGTGCAGGTAAATCCCCTCACACAGCATCCAGAAGTAGTTAGAGCAGGATATGTAATGAATCAGACTGGCCAGGATTTTACAGCCAATCTGTCAATGGTCATTCAACACACACACGCACGCACGCACGCACGCACGCACGCACGCACGCACGCACAAAGTATTATAATACTTCTACAACCTGACCTGATGCATTTATATTGCATTGATAATTAGAATATACAATCTCAGAGCAAACTATAGAAACAGTGTTACAGTGCAAAAATGATGTGATTATTCAGCTCCGGAAAATATAAGACACCATGTCAAAAATGTTCAGTTTCTCAGGTTTTATCTTTTATAGCTGAAAGTATTGAACTGAACAGGCTTGCCTTCGTTCTTAAGAACCGCTGACAATATTTCTACTAATTTCCAAATAAAAATGGTGTTCTTTAAAGCCTCATTTTAAAGGAAACGACAAAATATTAAAACAAGTGAAGTGATGCAGTGTTCACAGACTTTAGAATTTTGTTCTTAAACAAAATGACACTTAAAAATGCAGCTTAAGTTGTTGGATAATTGTTATTTACAATCTCAGAACAAACTGTACAAACACAGTTACTGGACAGGCAAACTAAGACATGCACCCATAATCGAGAAATACTGGCCCTGATTGGACGTAATTTCTTTTTCTGTTTGAAAAAATGATGTATGATACATCACTCTCTGGGAGAGTGAAGATACTGGAGGGTACATTAACAGAGTGTTTGCACTGAAGAATATCCATTGATAGTTTGTTGATAGTACACAGTGAATTTAACTTGACACAGTACATAATTCCAATCTACAATACAGAGTTTTGTATGAGACAGACATGAAAGAATGTCTTGCCAAAGCTGTTCTTATAAAGCTTTATCTTTGGATTAACACAGTTCCATGGCAGTCAGGCTGTGAAAATGTAATAAATGGCTGGTAATTAATTAAATTAAATGATTTAGCAAACTTTTCTGATTTCCATATTAATTAATAAATGGATCTGAATGTGACATTTATGAGAGTTCACAACAAGCATGAATTTCGTATATATATTTTGTTCTAAACAAGGTTTTCTATTTTATAGGTACGTGAAATGCATTACAATAACCGCCTGCACATTACTGATTGTACACTACAGATATGAATAGAAACGGAAGTGGGGTTCTACTAACATTAACAGTAATAAAAATATTGTAAATACAAACAAAACACTCGACTTCTGAGCAAGATATGTCAACTGAATTGACCATACTGTACCATTTGTATGGAAGTTACATTTTTACATTAGGAAATTGAAGCTATACTGTAAACCCATAAAGCACAATATTTAGAAGATCAATGAAATAAAGAGTCTATGCAATAAAATAAAAGTGGCAAGAACACAAGAGCTCAGTAATAAACATGGGTGCAGGTCATAGTGGGCTCACAGGGTGGCTGGAAGACAGTTGCTCGTCGTAGAACAGCATAGTGAACCAGATCACCATCAGCACAGAGTTTAGGATGAAGGACACAAACATGTTCTTATGGAGAGAAATCCTCTGGCAGCTTAAACACCTGAAAGGAAAAAAAAAATCGCATAAAACACTCATCTATGAACTCCTATTCTCATAATGCTTCCATAAGCTGGAACAATGGAGCTGTCAATGCACATCCACAGGGTAATAGAGAGAGAGAACGGTTAAAAGCATGAAGAAAGAGAAATGGGTTTAACTTATTTAACCTGGTTTAAAATCCTGTCTATTTCTCACTAAGCACTTCATAAGAAATGCTTGCCTAGCTTCAATTTAACGTCGTGCAACAAGAGACTGTAGCGCATCTATTGATGCACAATTTGTGTTAGTCGTCCTCTGGCTCTTCGATTTATAGCCAGTTTAGATTCAGTGGGCACTCCTGGCTGATTATGTTTGAATGATGGACCTCTCTCAACTCTCAGTCCTATTGACGTGTGTAAAAAACCCACTGTGTAGGAACTCCACTGTGAATGATACACTCACACCAACACCACAAGCTCTACCTTGATACTATTACATTAACGTTGTTGCTGCACTGAGAACGGCCGACCCTGTCAAATAATACTAAATGAAGAGTGGTCCTGGGACAGTGGGTGGCTCATACATTGTGCTGCAACAGATGAGCTAAAGCCTATCATTGTACATCAATAGAGTGAACCTATAAGGCTGGCAGAGCTCATAAAGTGGCCAGTATATGAAAGTATATGATATTTCTATTCATGTGGATGGTGAGCCTATACTGTAATAAAATATATACGCATAACATTTAAATGAACAATCACTTATTTGTGTAATGTATATTAAAATGTTCTTTACTTACTTAAAGTAGGAGAAGATAAAAATGGATATGATTAGGGAGATCACGGAGAGTAAATGACCCACCACTGCTAGATAATACATTGTGAAATGAACCTGAGGAAAGAGGATAAGAATACAATTTTCAAAAGGAAACACACCTCCACGTCTTCTGCAGAGCTCAAATAGTTTTCTTCTAGTGCGCTCCAACTTATTCTCAGATGGAGCATGCAAGGAAGGTGTAAACGGACCAATAAACAAGTAAACGTAGTCTGCCTTAGTGACCACTAGTAATTCTGAAACAGTGCCATCAACAAGAACAGTAACGTTTCATACGATTCATATGAACTCATATGTAAAACACGGTTCTACGTGTTCAAAATGGGGCTAATGCTGGTTTCTTGACACACAATATGCAGGTAATACTAACATCTAGAGTCCCTAAAATAAAGTACACCAATACAAATTTAAATCCCGAAGGCCTAGATTGCAATCACTGATCCAGTTCATCCCAAAGGTGCTCTGTTGAGCTGAGACTAGAGCTCTGGCCCTGGAGTTTACACTAAACTAATCAAATTATGTCATTTTGCAGTCATGCTGGAACAGGAATAGACATTCCCCGAACTACTCAAAACTAGCATCAGTATTACCCTTCACTAAGGGAAGTCGTCCAAACCCTGAAAGCCACACCATTTACATTTATGGCATTTATCAGACGCTTTTATCCAAAACGACTTTCAATCTCTAACTACAGGGGGCAGTCTCTCCCTGGAGCAACTTGGGGTTAAGGGTCTTGCTCAAGGACCCAGTGGTGGTCTGTTGAAGGTAGGATTCGAACCCATGACCTCTTGGTCTGGAGGCAAGTATCCTACCCACTGAGCTACCTCCACACCATTATCCCTGCACCACACTTCACAGTTGCATTCTGGTAGATAGTGTCAACCTGGCATCTGTCAAACCCGGGTTTATCCAGCCCCTCTTAGTGGGGCGCTACAGATCGCAGGGGATGCGCACAATTTTGTCTGCGCTGAGGTTCCTAAAATGATATATGTACACATTAAATTCATAAAATCCCAGTGTCTGAGGAACATAAAAGTGTCTATATAAGAGTATAAGAACAAAAAGTAACATCCGTTGTTTATTTTTTGCAAATAAAAGTTTGTAATTAATCACTGTATTCTTTTCGTGCGGCTATGCGGGTCGGATTTGGGGTCGGGGGGCCTGGCTTGTCCTGGACACAGGAAAGTGGGGCTTCAAGGAAAAAAGGTTGGGAAACACTGCTCTAGGGAACATGTTTCCATTTCTCGCTACACTGGCAGCATGTTTTCCTCCTCTTCTGCAGACTCTTAGCCTTTCGCCTAGCGTTCTTAGACTTAGGGTTATGTGCAGCTACGCAGAAACAGAACTGCGTTTCATAAAACTCCCAAACTGACAAAAGCAACATCCCATGAAAGTGCCACGTTTAAAGTCTCTGAGCTCGTCACCCATTCTATTGCCAGTGTTTATCGCTGTATGTGCATGTGCCTGATTGAACCAATTATTCAAAGCCACTTTTGTGGTTCAGACGCCTAAATTCATTATACATACTTCCGCCGACGGTGTTTGTTGCAAAGATTACAACACTAGTAGCAGCTGCCTAGAGGCCCACAGTGTGTCATACATAACCAGACACCAAATAAAGAAGCCTTTTTTAATTACTTAACGGCACGGTTTGCAGAAAGCATGTGATGATTTAGGCATACAGATGATAATTGATGGGACATAACCTTTCATTACGTGATAGAACATTTTGCCACATAGTTCCTATGCATGACTAAAGAAACAAACGTAAGACCATGTACAGGCCTTAGATACATGAGGATAAAAATTGTGTGAGGATGACATTTTGTTAAAACTATGGCTTCCATATGCGAAAACCAGCAAAACCTTCCTACCACAACACTTTCATTGAAGTGCAAGTTGCACAAGGTGTAGTTGGTCCACAGTCGGTTACTTTCCGGGTGTCGGAACCACTGACCATCCGTGTTGCACACTTTGGTCACTTTCTCTAGGAGAGGAGTGCAGATCAGAAAAGACACGTAAAAAAAAAAACTGCCAAGGTCTTCTAGGTTCAGTTATTATTTTTAAACCTTAATATGACATTCTGTCAGAGATGTGTGTAAAAAATGAATCTTTTATTTCATATTTTCATACATAATGTAATGACAATATTAGAATTATTATATTTTTTGTTTTACATTTCATGTCAGTTTCGTCATTATTGAGTAACCAGAGGGTTGGCACAAAGTCAAAGTCAACTTTATTGTCAAATCTGCCATACGTACCAGACATACAGAGAATTGAAATTACGTTACTATTACGTTACTCTCAAACCCCAGGTGCATACATGTAACATTAAATACAAAAAAAATACAAAAGGTGCAATTTTAAGAATACAAACATGTAACCTTACATGTTTAACAGATTAACTGTGTATACGTGGGTTTATACTTAGGGCTGAGGTCTATAATGTCGTTTATAGGCCAGTTATGAATACAAATGTGAAGGGAAAAGACAGCTTTGTAAAGTCAGTGTAGCCCGTTATGTATAATTAAAGTAAAGTGGGTCCTTGTTGTCATGTGTGATCACACCACAGCACAGTGCGGATAATGTGAAATTCTTTCTGTGCATTCGACTCATTCACCAAGTGAAGCAGTGGGCTGCCACCAACGAGGGGCGCCCAGGGAGCAGAGTGTGAGGACGATACCTTGCTCAAGGGAACCTCAATGGTGTCACTAGCAGTCCAGGGATTCGAACCCATGACCTTATGATCTCAGGGCGTACTTCCTAACCACTAATCCACCAGCTGCCCCATGAATAATTCAGTTCCAGAGAAACCAAGCGGATAACGTGACTAGAAACATATTCAGCAGCTCACCAGAGGGATCGAAGTCGTTAAAGTACATAGGACAGTCCTGCATGACTATCCCTGGAGACGAATCACCCCAACACAGCCAGCCGTCCCACGTGCGGTTACAGTAGGGATCTAAAGGGGGCATCAGTGAGACAAGGCTTTAGTTTCACAGCTTTATGCCCATGTGACCAAAGGAGGTTTGTTTTGTTTTGTTTTTATCTTGTGAACACAGTTTTCCTGCTCAAACACACCCACTTGTATGTTGATGTACTACAAGTGACCCATTTTAACAAGTTCAACATACATTGTTCCTGAATCTGTGACAATTCCATTCTATCAAACCACATCTGAGCATTTTTCTTAATCCTGAATGTTATTTAGGTTGATCAACATGCATGGTGTTTGGTGCTCCTTTCGTTTTGCATGAGAGCAACAAGGTTAATGTAATGTTAAGTAATAGCTAATAGGCCGCCAATCAGCACCATGTTAACCTCAGGCCTAATCACCTGATATCTGTCTAAAACTTGGGTAGTGGTGCTAAGAAATTGGAAAGAGACTCGTTTTGGAAAAACACCTGCTTTCTGAACCTGTGTTTTCCACGGACCTTCACAAATCACTTCATGTATTCTTACTGGCTTTCAAGATCTCTTTATATAAAAGGCCTTCCATTCAAATTAAAGCTTGTATCTACAAAAATGGATAAAAGTACAAGACTGTAGCATTTACAAGATAAATGCTACTGTTTTTAGCCGTACTACATACTATTTCTTATGAATAATAGAAAGTTGTATACCACAGAAAAAGTTACTTTGAGATCCATTAATGACAAAACTAAAGAAGCAAACTTCATACACCAATTATATTTGGTGACTGACTGCATTTAGGGCAAGGGGAGCATTTTTCAAAATCAATTTTTAGGCCAACTGTTCCGGTCCAGCACCAGGAAAATCATTTGTGGCAGTGAGAACCTCATAAGCGCTGATACGACGGACGTACTGTTTATAGTAGCTTCATAGAAAAAGAGACGGGAGCAGTGCGACAATCACAACAGCCCAAACTCAAGGAGCAGAAAACAAAAGGCGAGAGCATGTGCTTCCTCAAACCAGAGCCTGGTACACAATCCAAGGAAGCCTGACGCACACAGACAGGGAAGAAACTCAAAGACGGTCAGGCACTGGGCAAGAGTGACACTGACAAACTCCACTTCCTTTCTTTCATGATAGAGAACAGTCCCCCTCGCTCCTGCCCTCTCTCTTGTAAGGCAATCTCTACTCCAGTGATGTTTCCAATCTGAACACAGTCTTTGATCCTGTACCTCTTTCGAGCATCGTGTCTGCTCCCTTAGTAGAAAAACCCATTAGGAACTGTTCAGAAAAACCCGCAGAAAACCCATTGGGAGCTGTGAATGGTCTGGATGCTGGCAGCACACCATAAAAAAAACCCCAGTGACTGATTATGTGTTTATCTAACAGAGACACAGAGAAAGAGGTGGTGTTGTAGTGGATGTGAGTGTGTGTGTGTTTCTGACCTGAATCTGTGTGTGGTGGGTCGTGCAGCATTTTGAGATAACACTCAAACTGAGCTGATAGGATCTCCCTTCTGAACAGCTTCATATCAGTGTTGGATAATGGGATACTGGTCACTTCAGCCAGTGACATCATTGTTGTGGCCATCACGTCCTCACCCTGACACACCTGCAAGACACACACACACACACACACACACACACACACACACACACACACACACACAAACACACACACAAACACACACACACA
>JBBPDC010076642.1:0-10454 GCA_037974485.1 Hemigrammopetersius urotaenia
GAAATACTGCATTTCATTTTTTTCTGCATAGACTAGTCAGAGTCTGGAGTCTCTGTTACCAGCAAATCCAGAGCAGAGAAACATTAACACTATAAAGGCTACGTTTTTACTCACTTATCGCATGTGATATCGCCATGGCGACACTCAACAACATTATCGCATATCGCATGTTTTCCTGATATCGTGCAGCCCTAGATCTAGACCAAGCATCCTTCCTGCTTTTACAGAGGTAGCAGGTTCAGTAAACAGTCTCTACGCTCGCTCTGCTGATTCTGAGTCAGGAGCCACTCATGCCGGGGCCCCAGACCAAACAAACGCAGGGATAACATTTTAGGCTACTGCCAACTTCTGCGAGCGTGACACACAGTGACCGAGACACAGTGGGCGCTTCAGAAATAGAGCTTCCTCAAGTCTGCAGAACTGTACACATGACGCACAATACTCAGACCAAACACTGTTACAGTGGATAAAACGCTGGAGGAGTTCGAGAAATGAACCACGCGGGCCCTTGCACGTTTAAAGGAAATCTTTCCGTAAAACATAAAGTGACTTTTCAACTCCGGGAAAAGGGGAATCGGAGGAATCTTCATGAATTTGACCACATTTCAGGTGGAGCAGATTCTTCAGACCGACCCTCGAGGGGGACTTCCACCAAACCCCACTCATTTACAGGGGCTAATATGTAATAGGCATTCAGAGGAGGTTTTTCCCTTAATGGGTAACTCCAATTCCTTTACAGTGGTGGTGATGGAGCTAAATAGAGATATTTTTATTTACCTGCCTCACAGCACCCAGCGTTACAACACTTTAAACCTGATTTATAGGACTCTCGAAATCCTGAAACCATTTCAAAACACACAACTACTTCATTTGGGGGAGAAAATAGAAAAAGATGAGCTCTTAATGGCGGCTGTCCGTTCCTTACACCACCACTGTGAACGATTTAGCCGCTTTAGCCTGAATCTCTTTGTTTACCCCCTTTAAAACCAATAAAACGGAGTCGAAATTGTGACAAAAAGAAGTGGATTTCCAGACCCACCGCTAAAGACTGGCTGACTATTCTTGACATCATGGGACCCATAAAGAGCGAGACATTTTTGGGAAGCCTCGGGTGATGCCCATCAGTAGTGGGTGACGGAAAAGCGAGACCGCAGCCTGGATCAGCGATTAAAATAAAAACCTTAACCGTAAAAAAAACCCAGCTAAAATCTTGGTAAAAAGGTTCTAGGAGTCAACAGTACTCTAACAGCTTCAATCACGGAGACCCCCATATTTGGTTCAACTGGAGCTGCCTTTGCCAGATAACTTGCTTTATATGGTTCTATAAAGTACCAAAAAAATGGGAGAACTCATTTTAGTATTACGCAGAAAGGTAAACATCCCTCAGAATTCCTCCACCCTTCGGATCAAGACTCAAAAGGAGCTGCCTTTACTAGTGAACTTGCTTCTATACCAAAATGCTCTCATTCAAAGATACCATAGACAACCAATACACCAAGATAGACTTCCAAAGAATTAGCTGTATATAGTTCTACATAGTCTATAGTGCTAGATATTCTACAGATCATTGAGAACCAATCCGCCACCCGGAAAAAAAAAACATTCAAATGGAATTGTCTTTACTAAGGAATGTGGTTCCATATGGTTCTATATAGAAACAAAAGCTCTGAGTCTTTTCCCTGGATAGTGGTTTGAGTTGTCAAATGAAGTTGCCTTTGCTACAGAACTGGCTCCATATGGTTCTATACAGTACCAAACTGTTTTTTAACTCGTTTAGAACCATAAACAAGCAATTCCATCTCGGAGAACCAACCCACTATCCAAAGAAAGGCTCGAGAGGAGTTGGCTTTTCTAAAGAACCGGTTGCATTTGGTTCTACAGAGTACAAAAAGGTGCGACAACTCCTATAGAGCCATAAAGCACAGGTTCCACAACTGAGAACCAATCCACCATCCAGAGAAAGACTCAAATGAAGCTGCCTTTTTGAAAGAACCGGTTTTATATGGCTCTATCGAGTACCAACCCACTGTTCAGACAAAGAACTGGTTGTATATGGTCCTACGTAGCACCAGAAGGTGGGACACCTCATACAGAACCCTAAACAAAAGGTTTCATCACTGAGAACCAACCACCAGCCAGAGAAAGACTCCAATTAAGTTCTAAAGAACCAGTTGTATGTGGTTCTAGGTAATACCACATGGTACGACAACTCGCATAGAACCATAAACAACTGATTCCATCACGGAGAACCGAGCCTCCGTCCACAGAAAGGACTCAAACGGAGTTGCCTTTTCTGAGGAACCCTTGGAGAAGGTGAAGGCCTTGAGCCAGGGTCGAGAAGAGCTCCTGAGTAGAACTTACTTTTAATGGTGCGCTCAGTGGTGGACTGTTTTTCTTTGGGTTCTTTGTCCGACATCTTCGCCGCGAAATGTGAAGCTTCGTCAGAGAAAGAGAGACAGAAAGAGAGGGAGAAAGAAGAGTCAGAGACAGAAACCCGAGCTAATTATTCTCCGTGTTGAGATTTAGTCCAAGTCCATAAGTCTGTCAGGGCCGGAGTAAGAGGGTAGGGGTCAGGAAAACGTCCGAAACCCCCCCGTAGGTCGTGAAATCTCCCCGAACGCGACGGGATAACGGGCTAATTCGGTCCACGGAGCATCTTTAGAACCGGACGAGGATAATTAGCAAGCGAACGACGACTAGCCTTACTCCGCTAGTTCGTCGCTAGTGAGTCTGGAGGGGCCAAAACAAACACTCGAAACGAAAAAAAACGCAGCGGGAAGGTGAAGAGGACAAGAAGAGCCAGTGTCCCCCGGGCTGCCCTGGGCTTGTGTTCAGCCGGCCAGCCTCCCTCAGCCCTGAGAGGACGGAGAGGCGACGGGGGATGACTAGGCTCCGGCTACACAGCCCTCCTCCTCCACATTAATCCCACTTCCCCACTCTCCCAGTCACGCCGTCAAACTCTCGGACGCCAGCCAGAGAAATGACCATTTCCTCGTCGCCGGCTCGCGTTTGCCCGACATATGTGCCGCGTCTGGGAGAGATTTCAGCGCTTCTGGAACCATATGGCTTCCCCTCCCTCTCCCCCCGTCAGATTAAACTAATCTCACAGGGGGAGTCCCAATGCGCGCCCCCACTGCACCCTAACTAGGGTGCTAGCAAACTTCAAGACTGCATCACCCAGGACTTTTTTACTTTAGATTTTTTTATATTTTACATTCTTTACACCAAGTGAAGCAGTGCGTGGGGACTGTACCTCGCTCAAGGGTACCTCTGTGGTGACACTGGCAATCGTGGGATTCGAACCCACAGCCTTCTGATTGCAGGTCCAACTCCCTTACCACCATACCTGGGGTGGGTGGTGGCCTGGTAAATATGCGCCCTGTGCTACCGCCCTAGGGTGCAAAATCTGTAGAACAATTGCTGTTTTATTATTTTTATAGGCTATATTGGTCCCGCAGGAAATGACTCGGGTTCCCTCTGTTTAACTCACTAAGACGAGTAAATAATACTGTCATTATACTGAGTTCATTCAGACTGGTATGGTAGCGATTACTGACTGCACTAAATGTGGTCTTGTCCAGTTGTTTTGTTGTTCTTGTCTTTATCTTGTCTGCACTAGTGGTATTGTGTTGCACCTTGGAACTGGAGGAACGTTGTTTCATATCACCTTGTGCTGCTGTAAATGGTTTAAATAAAAATAAAAACCCACTTAATTTGCCCTGAAGCAGTGGGGTGCCAGCGATGTACCACCCGGAGAAAACTGTGTGGGGAGGGTACCTCAGTTCTGTCACTTGCAGTCCTGGGATTCAAACCTATGACCTTACAATTGCAGGGCCCTAAGCACACACTGACTTAGTTCATCTTTATAGCACGTTAAAGACTGAGGCGAAGCTAGTCGGCACTTGTTTGCCCTCTCTCAAGTATCCAGACTTTTATTTTCTTGGATGCTCGTTGCTCTGACCCACCAATACGAAGCTGTTGGCTACTTTTGGATCATGCGGACAATCTGAACACCTCATTGTTTCAAATTGTAGCTAGGGCGCAAGTGCTAGTGTATTGGTGTGTTGAGACGCACACAGGGCCACGTACAGGTTCCCTTGTCTATGGCAGCTCTCAGCGTAATGACGTACCGATGACGCCACACGCGAGGAGCACGTGCTTGTATATTGGTCATTTTTCTATATTGAAGCATGTGCACACAAACATATACAGGTGTGTGTGTGGACAAAAGTATTGGGACACCTGACCATAACACCAGCTATAACAGCTTCCACTCTTTTTGGAAGACTTACCACAAGATTCTGGAGTTTCTGTGGGAATTTGTCTCCATTCATTCTGTAGCATTTATGAGGTCCGACACTGATGTTGGAGGAGAAGGTCTGGATCACAATCTCCGTTCTGTTCCTTCACTGGACGTAAAGGGCCATCTGAATTCAACTTAAAAGGTATGTTCTTCCATGTGTATGTATATATATATATATGTGTGTGTGTGTGTGTGTATGTTTGTGTATATATATATGTGTGTATGTGTTTGTGTATATATATGTGTGTGTTTGTGTATATATATATACATGTGTGTGTATGCACTTTTGATTCATGTTAATGCCTAATGCCTAATAAGTAGCGTAGTAATGGATGACAAAATAGCATCTATATTGAAATGCATGTTATATTACGCATGAAAGTTAAAATGTTAAATTTGTGCAACATTTATATGTGTCTCAATGAACAAGTAACCCTATGTGTGATGGAAACAGAAGCCAAAAAGTACGAAAGTGTAAGTGCATGGCCTTATTGTATTACCTAGAACCAGTCTTTGGAAATTACTTTGAAAACAAATTAATATTGGTTCATTCCCAGCAGTTCTGGTGCTAATGCTAATTTTCCATTCATAATAAAAAACAGTAAAAACTTTTGTGCAAATCAAAATGAATTCACTTTCATTTCTGAAGATACTGCTCATTATTTATTACAGGCCCAGTTTCTAAAACCTGACAGCCAAACACCAGTAAATGAACTCTGATAGTTTATCATATAAACTGTTATATTACTGACTATATTTTACATTTATAATGGCACTGATTGTGCTGCTTGTCTTTTTATTTTCTTATTTTAGCATTCAGAATGTCATTCTTAAAACTGAAACCCTCTGTGAACTAATGTGTCCACTAGGGGGAGCCAAATTCATTGGAAATATCACAGGCCGCTTCCTAAATGGACAAAGTCTGAGCAGAGGTCAGCAGTAATGCAAGCATGGTTGATGTGTGACTTAAATAAATGAATAAAACAGGCTTGTTCAAAACCTCTGAATTTCTTTATTACCTTTAAAATAGACATGCGTCAGTTTCACCACCTCTCCCGTTTTGCCACAAACATGCCATGATACGACGGACCGTGTACTTTAGGAGTGTGTTGGACCGCCAGGCGCGTTGAACCTGAACGCCCAGCCGACAGCGCAGGTCGAGATAAACAAAAACAAACAGACACAGACAAACGTGTGGTGCAGGGGTCAGTGGATCCTGGAGACTGCCAACAGGTTGCAGCAGAGCTTCAGCATAGTTTATATTGCATTGTCGCATTGTTCAGTCATGCTGTATTGTCAAAGCATGATTGGATCGTTTATAGTGATAGTCATAACAAATATCAAATTTCACACCCGAAACTCATTCAGTCAGCCACGGCATGTCTGGTGTGTCCAGCAAAGTTCATGTCCGACCAACACTCACCTCAAACAGTGTTGTCTAATCCTAATAGGCTTGTTTATTTACAGTAACGCACTGCCATCAAGAAAAACAAACTATTTAGCAAGTCATGATCACGTTACATTACATTGAATTTAGCATTGCGCAGTTCTTAAGACAGTTATGAAACAGAAACCTTATCTTGTAATAAGATCATGTTCTTTCAGTAATGTGATCTTTGTGATCTACTTTTTGAGCTCATTTTTTAAAGACGATATTCCTGGTATATGGAAATCATCTGTTCTGTATTGTGCCCTGGTTGACAGACTTCATGGGCGGGGCTAAACAGGTAAACCTATTCGTTTTATGGCAAACAATCCATTCAAAACGGGCCTTTTCAGAGATTTCCATACAAGTTCTGGACAAGGTTTATATATCAAACCTGATTTAAAATTCAGATATCCATGATATTGGCCCTCAACATGTTTAGAGGAGAGTGTGTGATGATTTCGGCATCTTTTCTTTTACTTCAGACACCAAACATGTCCTGGCTGACAGGATCCGGGGTGCGAGGGAAATGCTACTGGTAAAAACCCCTGGGTTAGGAGGCACTTGGATGTGGATGTAGAGGCCTTGTCCAGAGATCTACCGCACAAACCGTGATCCTGGAGCATCATGCATGTTCTAAAGCTTGAGGACTATTCACATTAGAGCAGCTCAACATAGACTGGGGTTCTACAGAGAGTGATTTAAAGGGAAGGTTACCGATAGTACAACGGAAAACGTCCAACTCGACTGTAGGTGTAGTATGTAAGGACACTTGTAAGATCATTTTCGCATCAAGAACATCTGCATAATCAAAGCAGTCCTCGCAGCCGAGAGCTCCAGCATGGTATTTTTCTGCTGCAGCTGGACTGTGAAGAGACTTCTGTACTTAGGAAACACAAGAAAACTCCACATCTCTGATAACAGAAGCCAATGGGCAGTTGTTGAACTCTGAATGAATGTTTGAAAACATGTTTTTGATAGAAGAGCGTCTTACCAAAGCGGTTTATTTAATCTAACCTTCCAACACTGGAATAATAAACGCAGCTCCGGTTACGTTCACTGATATCCAACACACTGCTAATGGACTTCCACTGATTCTTCCCTCTGGAAAAGGTCTTCCAGAACTGAAGGAGGGAATTATCGACTTAAAGCTTAATTTACACACTAAGTTAATGCATAAACATACCAAAAATCCACTTTCCTCAGCCCTGCTCTAATCGTTTAAGTGGTTTCCCTACACCCGTTTCCCCGTTTCAACCAGAAAAGGGCTTGGAAATTAGTTGGATCGTGTGTGCTGGTAGCAAACACTAATCAATGGTGGGGGAAACACTGATGTACAGAATTCAGAAGCTCCCCATTGGCTTGTATTGTAGGTTTGTTTGGAGGTTCTGTACAGAAAACTGCTATGAAATGATTGCAGCACGCCGCGGAGGGCAGCTGCCAGATATGGTGGGTATAGTTTTGAGTGTAAGAAGGTACAGGCATGACGTGGCCGTGGCGAACACAGCGATCGTACCTGCAGGCACTGAGTGGTTCACAGTTCTGACATGAAAACAACAGTTCCAGCTTTGACCACGAGGCTTCTGCTGCACGCTCACTTTCTTCTCTGGGTAAAAAAAAAAACAATAAAAGGACAGAAAAATCAAGAAGAGGTGCGAAATAATAGCTTAAAAAAAAAAAATCACCGTAATCAGAACAAAGGCATGGAGAGGCGGCACCTTCAACACGAGCGTCTCATCAGTAAACCGGTACATGGAGAATCGCATGTGAATGGATGGTCCATGTTAGGGGGGAAAAAAACAGACTTAAATATATTAGAAGAAAAACAGTTACACTGAAATCCGAAGCAACAGTTCCATTACTTTTCTCACCCATCTTAGGAAACAACGCTATTATGGCTGTATAAGAGATTAGAAAGCTTTCGTTTTAATATTAATATTCCTAAAATGTTATTAATATTTGATTTCATCGCAAAAAAAGCTCCTCGCTACTGAACCCTCTTTGTACCACAAGTCAAAATCGTTCCTATCAATAATTAAACTGTAAATCCCGAACAGGCCGCTCGGTTTTTCAGTGTTAGTCACAATAATGAGACGAAAAGTGCAAGCAAAACAAAGTAAGCCCGAGGAGTGATCACTTCGAATGTTCTTCTCGCGTCCTGCATCGTTCGCTGGCCGTGGCTGGAGCCTGGTTGAGCTCGCGAATCGCAGAACCCCAGCAAGATCGTGACCAGCCGGGCTCTATAGATGATGTTAGACAACAAGAATAGAATATTCCAAACCAAACCATCTTCCAACTTCCACCCAAACCGGGACGCTGGTCAAGATCCGACGCTTCCCAGACGAAGATCAAGTGTTAAAAGCTTCAAATTAAGAATCGCAATCAGCATTAGTACTGATGCATCCCTCTCCCACCGCAGCCACGGTTCTAATCGAGCTACAGGCTCCTGTCCAGTCGATTCCAAAACGTCTTTGGCTGAGATGGAAAATAAAAAGAAAGAAGTCATGTGACACAGTTCGGTCTCTGCTTGCATAGGCTTCTTCATCATCTTCCCATCACTATCAGTGACGAAGCAGCTTTGTTTCCAAATCTGAAATGTGTGAAGATACGAACTTGAGATATTTAGGTCGACCTGCTCTAAGGTGGCATTGGAGCATTGGAGTGGATTACTGGTCAAATCCTCACAGCTATATTTTTCACATATTTATGATTTAAAAAAAAACAAACTGAAAGGACTGAATGTACGTAACAACCAAACGAAGCACAAACGTCAGGAGTGTAATCGGCCGTCAAGAACTCGACTCCAGTGACAGAAGCACAAAGTCTAAAGTGCAAGTTTAGGAAAAGGTTCTGTTGCAGATGGAACTGTTTGTAGTTGCAGAAATGATTAGACTTCCAGCCCTGCGGTGCACAGGTTGTATCCCAGTGCAGGCTGGAGGACCTCCAGGAAGGCTCAGGTGTTTGTCCAGTGCTTATCTTGCTCCTTCCAGGTGGAGACTAGCATCACTAGGTCACTGTACGATGAAGCCTGGCTGAGGGGCCAAACGAGGCGCTGGTCTCTGGGGGACTGGAGGGGGGTACTGGGGCATGTAGACAGAAGGGTAGCCCTGACTGAGACTGGGTACCGTCTGCCCCACCCTGGGTGGGATAGGAGGGTATGGGGCAGCCGGGTAAGGGAACGCAGTCGCAGACTGAGGCGCCGGGGCCACTGGGGGGCTTTTGATTGGTGGCAGTGGAGGCGCCCGCCTAGGCTGGGGAACAGGGGCCGGGGAGCCGTTGACCTCCCTCTGGACTGGGGCGGGTTTAGGGGAGGGTTCCGCTGCAAACTGGGGGGCAACCTGGCGAAGGTGAGGAGATTTCAGCACCATCTCCTGAAGCTTCTCGATCTTCACCCGGCGCAGGTGGGCCAGCGTCCGCTTGCTCTGGTACTCATCGATGAAGCCGTCGAGACTCAGGTCGCCATTCAGGAGGGAGTCAGCCATGTTCTGTTTGGAAAAGAGAGAGAGAGAAAGAAAAAAGAAGGAAAGAAGGAAAGAGAAAAGCGAAAGAAAACAAAGAAAGAAAGAAAAAGAAAAAGGGAACAAAAAGTAAACAAAAGAGAGAGAGATAGAGCAGAGAAAGAAAACAAAAAAGCACAAAAGAAAGAAAAAGAAAGAGCAGAAAAAAGTGAACAAAGAAAAAAGAAAGCAAAAAGCAAAGAAAGAGAAAGAAAGAAAACAAACACCAGTTACTGCAGTTCTTTTTAAAAGTGCTCACATCACTTTTAAGTTTTGGAATAAAAGTGTTTCTTATAGTTGGTCAAAACTAGAGGCGCACAAAATGGACAAAATATCAGTTTTGACAGATTTTACTGCTTCATTCTGCAACATATTGAAAGCTCCCACATCATCAAATGTAAATATTCTTTTTAAAACGTTTCCTCCTCGGTCTGTTCCGTCCGTCTGATGGAAACGAAGCTTCAGAAATAGCTCATTCAGATCATGTCCCAAAACAAACACATTTACATACATTTGCTTATTCAGCCGACAGCAGTTTAGCCACGCCCACTCATGCTCCAGTCCCTGAGCTGCTGAAATACACGGCAGCCAATCAGAAAGAAGATCATTGAAATGTCAGGATCTTTAAGGATTAAAGATTGGCCAAAAATAATTGGACTTTCTTGGATTACGTGAATACGTCGATCTATTAGAACCGAGGTCCTCGAGTCGATACAAAATTACAAATATTTTGTTTGATTATCGGAGTCTTTTATTTTGAAAAAAATATTAATAATAAAAAGCTTGGTAACGTGATACGGAACATAAAAAATTTAGCCCACGAAAAAAACGTAAAATATTCGTAAAAAATATTGTTTTACAATAGTGGCGCAAAACTCAAACAGAGCTGTGATTGGTCCTCCTGGGGGAAAGAAAATACTCTGATTGGTCAGAGGGTCATTTACATATTGCAGAGACCAAAACTACAATAACAATTAACAGACGATATATGGTGCAGCGCTAGTAAACACTCTAGTTCATTAGAGGCCATATATCAATATCAAGCTGCAAGAACAGCCACTTTTCAAACCACCGTTTTCATCATGGCCTTAAAAACCAGCACATTTACATACAGCTCTGGAAAAAACGAATACACCGCTGCAACTCATCTTTAAATCAGCGTCTCTCTGAGTGTGAACCCGTTCCAGTCCAGTGTCTGTTAAACTCCTCCACAAACACCTGATTCTGC
>JBBPDC010076693.1:0-10453 GCA_037974485.1 Hemigrammopetersius urotaenia
TACTTTCAGGACAAAATCTTCACAGATCAACATCATAACATAACCAAACTCGGTACACTACATATACACACCGAGTTTTAAACACCTGCAAGAGAAGGGACATTTTGTTCCATAGGGGGCGCTATTACTTACTCGTGTACATTTTGAAACAACCTCTTTGACATCAATTCTTACACATCTGTGACTGCTTTTCGCACTGCATGCGTTCGTCCGACTTGCTTGTGCTTGAGGGCGCCCGGGATATGGACAGCACCGTAGCTTGGACCCCATTAATAACTGCTTGCAGTTCTAGTTTATTTTGTAGTTTTAGTATGTGTAAGGCAGCAGAAGTGTTACGCCACTAGGTGGCACTATTGCACACACGTCCCAGGTTTATGATTTGCTTGCGCTTTTTGGTCCCTCTGTGATTCCGTATTACTTCAATCACGTCTTCTCTGTTGTACCATGTATTCTGTACTGAACCGTGACCCATGTACCGTGACAGTTCGGTATGAATACATGTACCGTTACAGCCCTAATATGTATATATACTTGTAAATATATAATTTTGCAAATAGAAAATGTATTCATTTCTCATTTAATTTAGTTTAATCCAGAGGTTGTTAACCCGTTTACTTAGAACATTATAAAATCTTACATGATGCAGAAAGTCTTGCTATTCTTTCAGAATTCCTGCATTGCATTTAATGGCCTTGGGTCTGCTGTTTTTCAAAAGGGGTAGGAACAATATGTACAGTGAACTATTATAGTGAAGTCTGATGGATACAAACCCACTGACCTGTGATTCATAAAAGGCAATCATAGTCAACGCAAGCTTCAATATGTATTGACTCAGAGTAAACAAAGCATCCGAATACATCTATACCTTGTAATGGCACCGTATAAAATGGGCCCAAAGGCTGTGTGGGATCCTGTTCATGATACTGTTCGTGTTGACTGTTGGTGGAAAAAGGAAAGATTCACTACACTGTCCACTTTTTGAACTCCATGTACCTGCCATATTGGTGTAAAATTACACCCTCTAGCCCATCTGTTAATGCACAATATGTCAGTCGCCTTCTATCCTAGTCATTACAGGTCAGTTTCCGACCACAGGACCACCAATGAACAGGTAGAATGTCACATAGATATTTGCCATAAATCCACTCATCATCAATTAAGTTATATTGATGACTTCTTTTAGTTGTTAACAACTTTTGTATCTTCAGTTCTTGAGTAAAGAAACAGTGCATCTTGATTGTTCAACCACATCTTTGGTAAATAGAAAGTGGTGTATATAGGTGTTTCTATTTTTAATCCCAGAAGCTGCATTGAAGAACTGAATATTGCTGGGTATATTTGATCACATGTATCAAAACTATGACTGATTATCTCTTCCCTTTCAGATCCCAAAACCTTTGCTGATGTAGAGCTGGATAGCTCTGAGTGGGAGATCAAGACTGTCACAAGCGCTATCAAACACTACCTCAGGTATCATCCCCTACTGCTATGCTTATACGTGGCCCTCGGTTGTAAAAACCTATTTGTGTGTTCAGCTTATTATCTCTCACTTCAGAGATTACATATCAACTCTTTACAATCATCTCTTTACTAGAGTTTTAGTATGTTGTATGCATTTTTGTCAAAGTTGAAAATAACTAAGTTGTAAATTCACAATGCGCAGTTGAAACTGGCCTATTTTTGAGTTTGGTTTTGATGGACACTATTGTCCCAATTCTGTGAGAAATGGAAGGAGTCATCACGCACAGTTGAGAAAAAAAAGTGACCCAAGAGGTCCTATCTTAAAGCGTTAAGTAGACTTCAGAGTTGAATCATGTACATGGGCATTACAATACTTCATTACTTCATGTAAATGCTTTCGTGCCACTTGTACTTCTGAGGTTAGTATACAGAATCAGAAAACTTCATTGACCCCGGAGGAAATTGCTCATGTTATGACTGCACAAAGAAAATAAGTATGTAAAATATAAGTCAAGATATGAGTCAAATAAGTAATACTACATACTTTATACTACATACTGTAGTATTAACATATAATAATTAATTGGAACACACCATGTGTTTGGTAGGTACATCTAAACTACACTGCATTGGCATAATGCTCTGCAGGAGAGGAAAAGCACAATTAAAATAATTATTAAGTGGAAGTATATCTGTCAAAAATATAGAACAAAAAAATTACTTTTAATCAGATGTTGATTTGAGTCTTGCTTTGAGGGTGTAAAGAACAAATGTGGACTACATAAGCACTGATGTATGTCGCTCTGTATAACAGCGTCTGTCCAATGTTGTAACTGTAACTGTAATAAGTTTGCTTTGTTAACTTTCGTTAGCTTTTGAAAATCAAACACTCTTTAGTTGCATGGTGGGCAGATTTTGCGGTCACATCCAATCACTGGGCTTATACGTGTATTTGACCCTGGGAGTTTGACAGCATATTTTACACTTTTTTGAACAAATGGAAAAAATGTAAGTGTTGACGGTCACTTCACTTTGTTGACAGGATGCTTCCTGGACCTCTCATGACCTATCAGTATCAGCGGAGCTTCATTAAAGCTGCCAGTGAGTTCAAGAGCTTTCATTCTCTCTTTTCAGTTTTTTTATTGTGGTGTGTCTGTTTTGGCCAGTCTTACTCTACTCCTGTCTTTCGGAGTGTGCATAGGCACTACTTCTTTAGATTAATTGTGGTAAGGCAGCTTTCAAGACTGCTCATAAGGCCATCGTGGTCAACAGGAAGAAATCTGATTGTTTCTTTTCATGTTTGTCATATGGCTTTTGCGTCACTGACCTCCACTTTTTTTTTTAAAAACAATGATAACGTTTGATTTTTGCCAGTATTTAAATGTAATTACTGGGGCTGTCAAAACAGTACTAGTCTTTCAAACCATTAATGGTGGTACGGGCTGAATCTTAGCTGCATACTAGCTGTAAGTTGGCATGTTGCATTCAAATAAATTTAAAGCTGTATTCAGCTCTATTGGAAGACTACACTGTGTGAGGGCTCCAATGGAAAAATCAATGAACAGCAAACTGACAAAAGTAACAACAAAATCAGATCAAATGACATATATGGTTTCAGTTGAACATTCTGTACCTAAAACATATTTTATCAAATTTTATTACTGTTTATTTGCAAATATACATATTGGGGGGAAACATTTAACCTAAAATGTGGCCTGTGTACAACTAATGGCACATTATATTTGTGTTTATATAATAGCTATGCACTATTATTTTCAAAAGAATGCCAGAAGTAAGTTTGTTCCCTGTGAGGGATGTGTGAACGATACTATACTGCACAATAGTATTCACATAATACATAGACAAAACACACAAACACAGATTTGGTCAGATTGGAGCAATGTACAAATGTGATTAATCATTGTTCACTCCACAAAAGTAAGATGATTAATCATGAGCAATGATTAAAATTTAATTTGTTAGCCCTAGTTGTCACATTATTACAGCTACACAGTTAGTAACATAATGAACTTCCAGTCCAACTTGGTAGTCTTTACAGAAGACACGACAGACTTTTTGTCTGATTCAAATCTATAAATTTCTTATGAAATAATGTATTTCTTTTTGCCCTACAAATTTAGGATTTCAGAATGCCTCAGCTTGTTCTCAGCTTGCTTATGAGTGAGAAATAATGAAACTAAAAGTAAGAAGAGGTTTCAGGGCATTTTGCCATTGTACCCTAATCGTCTCTTCTGAATATTTTTCCGATCTTACCACAGGTTTCCCCAGATTAGATTACAACCTTGTTATTCTGCACTGTGGGGTGAAATGAGGATTGTGTCCTCACATGAACCTTGATTTTTCCTTTCTTTTTTGTTACAAGGCTCCTCCTTTCCTATTTTTTCTTCTTGTCTTCTCATAACTGTTATGTGAAAAAAGGGCACAGTGCCACTGGGAGAGGGAGGGAGAGAGCGAGAGAGAGTGTCAGGGGAATGGAATGTGTAAGTGGGCAAGAGTCGAGTGTTTGTGTGTGTTGCTGCTCGGAGAAATAAAAACATACATGAAAACCTGAAGAGAGAGAAAGACCTGGTTACAGAAAATGTGGTGGAAATGTGGATGTGTGTTTGTCTGGAACCAGAAGCGGATTATGTACTACCTAATGTAGGACAAACAGAAAAGAACAGGGTTCCTTTTTGTGGTTCCTGAGTTAGTCTGTGGTTTAAATCCTTCTGTAAAAACTATATAAGACATATACTTACTATTGGCAGCCCTGTATTAGTAATACGGCATAGTTGTTTGCGTTTGATATTAAAGCATTTGCATGCACAGTACATATGAGAACTTCATATAAAAATTAACTTGTGTGTCTGTGTGTGAGAGAGAGATAGAGATCACCACTCTTGCCCTTCGGCTTTCTGGACAGTTTGAGCATTAGTTACTGCTGCACTGCCCCACCCTTCCCACTGCTGCCAAATATCTGCTCTATATTTACCCCTCCTCCACTGCTCCTTTCCAACCTGAGTATCACATGTGGGCCATATGACCAGTGCTAGGTTTCAGAGGTCTTAGAATTTTTTTGGTCACAATCTAAGTCCTTTAATATGTTGTGGTCATCCATTACAGAGTCTGGCTTGACATTTGCAATACAGATGTGCAGTGCTCCACCTCAAGTACATACTTTTTAAAAAAAAAACTAACATATTTTAAGTTACATATACTAAGCTTTTCGTTAAAATGCTTCAGTAAAGTTGCTGAATTTTAGTGTGCGCATAATTTACCCCTTTAAAGTCAATGCAGAAAAGCAGCTGTAATTGGTTCCTTCCTGATCTCACAATGATGCTGTCCTGCACATCCAGAAAGAGCAAGACTAATCATGTTCTCAGTCAACCCCAAATCACTGAGATACTGCTTTGTATCAAAGTCATAATCTCCCAACAGTAGGGCTTTCGGGAGTTAAGTTTCACAGATTTTATCAGTACTTATCTGTTTACAACTTATTTAATAACAATTAATAAAGTTTTTTTTTTAAATATTCTCTTTATTAAGGGAAGATGCAGTGTAAAAGAAAAATATAACAATACAATTTTTGTCAGCGTTTTTTTTTTGTCAGCTCAGGTTTTTGAGCACATTCAGTATAGTACAATACATCAAGTGTTCCATCAATTCGGGGAGAAAAACAACAGACTTGGTATTGGATAAATGTTCCCTTCATCTAAAAACACGCTACGAGCAAGTTTTAGGTGTAATTAAATCCTCTTAAATCCTCTGAAATAATAAATCTAATTCTAAAAGCACATTAGTCAATGCGGCCAAGCATAATAAACTACTATTTTGTGCAAGCAAACATATCTATAGGAACAAACTTCAGTTCAGTTCAGAATGACAGTGCAACAGCAATGACAGCTCAGAACATACTTTTGTACAAAGAGCTTCAGTTGTAAATGTGTATTGTAAACCACATGGTCAGGCATATTTCCCAGCTAGTCTGACTGCATTCTTGGTGATTCATTAGGTTTGAATGGGTTAATGCGGACATATTTTATCCATATATTTGATATGTGAATAATGTGCAATAGTCATATATTTTTGGACAAAATACAGTATGACTTCCCATTTCTTTTTGGCCGAGTGTGTCCCATGAGATGCTGATTTTTTTAATGCATTTATATAGGTCTTAGTGGTCTCTTACTACTGTATCTGATGTCTCTTTCTGAAATTCAGCCTTGGTGCAGAATTACAGGCACTTCAAGCGGGACCCACAATAAGATTTCCTTACGACGTTCTGTTTCTGTGTCTGTAGCTTTAAGTGATAATGAGGAAGAGAGAAGCAGGGCAAGGTGGAGGATGGGGTAAGGGCCGCTCACGCGATCGCATTGGCAGTTAGTGGAGCAAATTTTTTAGGGGACAGGGCGAAATTCTCTGCGTGGGCATAGCATGAGAAAGGCGAAATATCCTTTCCCCGTATGACGACATACAGGGCAAAATTCCAGATCGGGCCATCTGAGCTGTCGTTCACTAAACGGCGGAGCAGGATGATCAAAGCACTCTTTATACCTATTGCCATTTCTAGCCACTGCAGGACCATAGGCAGGCTAGGGGAACTCGCATTAATGTTAAAAAATATCAGAAAGTGAAAATTTCATGTCATGGGACCTTTAATATTGGTGTAAGCAAATAGAGCGAAAGACATTTAAGACAAAAGTAACGGAATGTCAGTATATTAGTCAGAGTTTGGTGAGTACAATTAGTAGTGCTGGAATAATTGTTAAAATGTTAGGATATCTGCATGGTGTTGCAAACATTTAAAATTTGAAAAAATAAACCAAGCCTCTGAAAATACCTCTTGGTGTCTGTTTACCTTTAAATCTTTATTGTGAAAGTTAGTATTAAATAGCAAACAGTTACCAGAATAGAAATAAATATTGGTGGGTGTCTCATCCAATGTGGGAAGATCTTAGCAGGTGAATTAAAAGGTGAACAACTAACAAAACCAGCAAATGTGGAAATTGAGGTTGATTAATTTGTTGTTGTATAGTAGCAGATTCATCAGTGTCCCTCAGCCCTCTTTGGGTTACTGTGGGAGAGTAGTGAGGTTTAATAGTGTGTCATGGCTGCTTTATAGATTACCCTCTCTGTGACATTTGGGAGAGAGCGAAGTCAGTGACAGTGGGTGGTTTCATGGCACTTCTGGCTTGTAGGAGGCACTCTGTGTGTTAACTGCATATTTGTGTTTTGAGCAAAGAGAAAGCTTTTGAGCCAGGAGAGAAAGAGCCGGGAAAATGGCCTACAGAAAAAGATATGTGTGAACAAGTGTCTAAATACACACACAGGAGCAGTAACGTCTTTTTTAGAGTGTGGACCCTGATGGAGACTTAGATAATGAGAGTTTGAAGAAAACAGAGAAGAACACATGAAACATTCTCAGATGGGACATGTTCGGCAATATTTGCATATTTTATATCTCTTATCCATTACATGGTAGTACACATTCAGATAGCTGTCAGGTGAATTGGATGTGCATATCAGAGGCAGAGTGCCAGTTTGAGTGCATTAAAGCAAAAAGCACCAGTATGAAAATTGTAAAATGATACAATATAAATCACAATTTTTTCAGGTTGTAAACATTGCCAAAGAACCAAGTATTGAAAAATGCTGACGTTGGACCTGAACCCATCCTTGGCTCAGGTTTAAATAGCAAGGGGATGTTGGCATTGTTGTTGCTCACTTTGGAAGATACCACATGAATGGGATGAAAAAAAAACCATTTGTGACTTAAATAACTTTCTATAGTATTTTTGTTCTATAGTATTTTAACAGCATTGCATGTATGTCTGTTAGAGATTTGTGGTTTACTATCCTGAAATCTAGTTAAAGCGGCCTAGTGTAGCCAGCTAACTATTATTTGGACATATATATTGAAAAAAAAAAATCACTCTCATACCAGATTTTTCAGTTGGGTAGATGTTTTACTTTTACAATGTTGATTTTTTTGTTCTGTTTTAGTCACTTTCCTCATCTTTAAACATATCTTTATGTATTAATCAAATTGTGTAAGGATTCCCTGTGACTTTGACTGCAGTTGTATTTACACATGGAAAATAAATACTGATAACTGCTGATGACTGCCCAGAGTCTGTGATTACACAATTAAACTCTGCTGATATTAAACTATTAATCACCCTTCCCTTTATAGTTCAGTGCAGAACTGGCCAATGACTAACATCACTTCTAATCACATCACTAAGATATCACTTGGCACAGGGAGGGTGCTTAAGGAATCTGAATTTCGAAAGTCAGTGCTATTTCCCTATTAGCCAATTGTGATGCTTGAAGAATCCAAACATAGCCCAATATGTTGACCCACTGATGTGTGGCTGTAGGCATATGCGTGCATGCATAGTTACAGCCTTTCAGTTATGGATGTCATATGTTCATGTATGTTCTTTGAACATCTGAATAATACATGGTATTTCAGACAATAAACATTTGTCACTTGTTGGGAGCTAGATACATTACTCAGATAGCTAAGACAGTGTAAAGACGTTCAAAGGTGTTCAGAGTCCATATGTGTCGTGGGTGCACCTGTATTGGAGTGTGTTTGGGAAAGAATAAAAGTAATTGATTCTGTCTCTTACTTTTTCAGAGATGGATCTTCCAGAGGATCGTGTGGCTGAGATCCATAGCATTATTCATCGTCTCCCAGAGAAGAACAGGCAGATGTTGGAGCTGCTGATAAAACACCTGGCCATGTAGGACATGCCCCATTTCACTGTTTTACAAATCACTCTATGCCCTGACCCTAAACCATTGTAGTGGACCTTTTGAGAGCAATAACATACCTCTTTCAACTTGTAGGACCAAAAGAATGTGCTTTTGGTCACAGGTATTTGTTTTATGAAGTCACAAAAAGGGGCATCTACTTGTAACTGTAGTTTTTTCTCTGTAAGCTTGATAAAATGATGAAATTACTATCAATCAAGTAGTTCTAGTTTGGATTCAGTTATAAGCTGACATTTCTTCACATAAAGTTTTATTGCGTTAATGGCGCAGTTGCTTGGAGGGGACCAAAGAGACTTGAGTTCATTCACAGGTCACTACTGTTTTTCAAAAGCAGAGACGGCACTGTGGTTAGATAGTTGCCACAGTATTTACTGATATTGGGCAGTGATATGAAAGAGCAAGTTTCCCTCTTTTGCAGTAGTTTAGAGTCCCCGTTTTTGTTGAAACACTTTGCAGGACGATTGGATCAGGGGGTCCTCTGGCTGCACTTGATGTCTGTCTCAAACTTAAACACACTAGCTTTCATGCCCTGTCTTAAGATGTATTTTTTCACAATGAGCCAGGAAGCCCATGGTCCAAATTTGCTAATTTGCACATGTTATGGAAACAAGTAGGAAACTATTAAACAACTTTGAAACTGAAATAGCCTTGGGAACCAGAAGTGCTGCGATCGGAAGTTAGTGTACAACTACGAGTCATTCACCTTCAGTAACACTTGCACTTCCTGCAGCGTGGCCAGCCACCACCAGCAAAATCTGATGACAGTGGCCAACCTGGGCGTGGTGTTCGGCCCCACTCTGCTTCGGCCACAGGAGGAGACAGTGGCTGCCATCATGGACATCAAATTCCAGAACATTGTGGTGGAAATCCTAATTGAGCACCATGACATGGTATGTTCCTGACCTCTTGACAAACACTAATAAGCAGGCAGTGAATAGGAGGAAAAAGAAAATATTGTATAAATAGACTATTGTTGGTGATCTGTAAATTCAAACTGCTCTCTATAATAATGAAGAAATACTCATACCTATAAAAAGCAGTACCCAGTCTCAAAGGTGTAAATGCACCCACTGATAAAAAAATATACCAAAAGACAATGACCGTCACCCCAAAAACATATATTTTGCTTTAGTATGATATGACTCAATGTTTATCAATAGTTTTTAATTTTATTAATGTAGCATACATAACTTTAGATATTTAAATCAGGCAAGTCAGTGTTATATATGCATTCCCTTTTTTGCTTCAGCTTATGCACCTGCCACGGTGAACACTGTAAACACAGTATGAGTATGTTCTTGGACACTGACTTGAATTAAAACATGAGGGGCAGGAAAACAAAAAAAACTAAAATTTTTGAACATCCCATTGAGTCAGTGACATGTAAGATGGAATCATGTGCAACTATATTAAAATGGTGGTGGTCGGGTGGGGTGTTAACTCAAAACCTACCTTTTGCCACTTTATAGGCAGGGATTGACATATGTGGTATGCACACCAGTTTTCAGTCTTCACAGCACAAATGCGTACCTAATTTGTGACTTCATACTGCATGCATATCCCCCACTCCGGAACCACGTCGAGGCATAGACCCCGACACTGACACCCCTGCATTGTTAGTGGAACCCAGAGGATCACTGAAATTTATACACAGTCAAACATTATTAGTAACAACACAAGGAAGGGTATATGAGATTCCTAATCCACTAAACAAGTGAAATTTGTGATACAGAATGAAACACAACAACCAAACTCAAACTCCAAATTATTTCTTGTAATAACTTAGTGCTGTGTGACAGATAAGAAAATCTTAGGGATTAACAAAGGACACCAGGAGCTCTATATATTTTGATATGCAGCCTTCTCATTTGTCTGTGAATGCATTCTGCCTCTGAGGGTTGACAAGGAGTACAAAAAAAGCAGATAAAGCCCCTTTGCCGAGAAGAAGCCAACGTGCATATCTCACAGACAGCTCTATTTCAAGAGCTTAGAATTAGCCATAACAGGTAACTTCAGAGCACATACATCATGTGCGGAAATACTTCACTCTAGACACACAAACAGCACTGAGACTTGCACAACCTGCTAGTCAGTGTTAGAGTACAGTAACAGTACCAGCGTTCTGCATCTGAAACGGCTTGTGTGTGTGTGTGTGTGTGTGTGTGTGTGTGTGTGTGTGTGTGTGTGTGTGTGTGTGTGTGTGTGTGTGTGT
>JBBPDC010076714.1:0-10452 GCA_037974485.1 Hemigrammopetersius urotaenia
TGTTTCCAGTTAAGTGGACCATATGCATCAGACGTTTAGCCAACGTTCTGTGGGCGTGACGTCTGAGGCTGAGACTAATGTGCTGGTGACCAGAGTCCGGAGTGTTACTCTGCCCTTTGCCCTGGCACCACGGGGATGAAAAGAATGTGATGTTTGGATCATTGTCTAGAACTGATCTAGACAATTCTTTTTGTTCTAGTTGAACTATTCTGAACATTCCTGTTTGCATCTCAATGACTGAATTTTTAAAAAAATCAGTGGAATTGCCCTATAAGAGCAGACTCTCGGTTCTCTTTGGTGATTTCCATCACGAGTAATCACAAAATCTCACCCTAGAATAGCATACCAATTCTCCGATGTTCTGAATATCAGCCTTGACTTCTGGGAGTTCAAAACAGCTGTGGGGTCTGCTCTGGATTTTATTGCATTTGAAATATTGTGTGAGTAAGCAAGACTGTCTGTGCTTCATAACTCTGCACCGTTCTGGACTTTATCCTGAGGCGGGGCCATTACACGGCACAGCATTAAATAAGCTACATTCATATCAAATTCTTCAGCAAAGCCAGCTCTCACTGCACCTGTGTGAGCATGTGTGTGTGTGTGTGTGTGTGTGTGTGTGTGTGTGTGTGTGTGTGTGTGTTGCACTCACCGTTTTAATCTTATCTAGCAATATTTCCTACTATTTGCATATTTCAACATATCGTTGTCTCACTAGAATTGTGGACATGCATGAGGGTTGGGGGGCTGTGCATTGGGGAGGGGAGGGCTGATATCTCCCAGCATAATAAGGCAGAGTATTGGCAGCCTGATCTGAATACAGAAACTTGGCCTTTGACATGAAACTGTTGTAGGTCCACCGATGATGTGGTACAGAGTATGCTGACCTGCACCAAGGACTAAAACCTTTAATGTTGATATTAGAGATACTAAACTGGAACACTAAGGTAGAGCCACAAACTTGTTTATAGCTGCTTATAAATGTATTATAAATAATTTATAAACCTTTTATAAGGGTAGTCTTATTGTAAAGTGTCATCCATGAGGCTTCATAACAACTGACACACATCTATAAAATATGTAGAAATGCTTATTCCATGTAATATCATTTGTTAAAATGATTCAAGGTTAGTCTCTGCAGTAGATGCAGTAGAAGTGTAGAAATTATTTGGTTTTTTTTGGCTATTCCACTCTCAGGATTCAAATAATTAGAAACTGGGGGCAAATTAATAATAGTGATAAAACCCAACCGGTGCATGAACCTGCAAACCAGAAATTATTATTGTTTTGCTAGGAAAAAGCAATGCAACCCAAAACCATAATCATGCTCAAACAGTACCAGTTATGTTTGGCTTTTTTAATCACAGAAGCTGCTGAATCATGACAGATGTTTGGTCTTTCCTGTCAAAAACTTCAGAAACCTCTTTGGACATGTTTCACACAGTAAGGTTTCAGGTACCATGAATCACAGCAGCAGCATGACAGCATACACTCCCGATTCGAACTCACGCACAGCAGAAGTAGGGTTTCCAACAGAAAACAGAAAAGACATCTTACCAACTGAAACTGCAGAACTAGAGAGTAGCAGGAGTTTATTATGTCCTTAATATGGCTGTAATTTAGTTTTAGACCTGATTCTGAAATGACCAGAAAACCAGATAACTTTAATTTCATTTCCGAAGGAATCATTTCACTCTTTTGTGAGGTGTCACGCCTGGTTCATGATACTATACATTCACTCTGTTATCCCATCACAACAGCTCTGCGTGTCCTCTGTCCTTTTCCCATATGTTGTCACATAATGTGAGAAACTAGTGCATTATTAATTTAGATTCATGCAGCCATGCCATCCCAATTCTTAAGTCCCCATCCACCCACTGACATTCCCTGGTATAAATCCCCCAATATGCCAGAATGTCTATAAACACCACAACAAAAACCCTCAGAGTGTATCAGTAAACACTGATTTCAGTAAATATAAACAGTGTAAAACAGGCTAGAACCTTGCTGCTCTTTCTCTCGGCACCCAGCCTCTTGGCTGCTCTCCGGACCCCTCAGTGATTGGAAGGTCTTAAGTTTTTTCAGTTTGTTTCAAATACCTAAAATAAATTTGTTCATTTTTGTTCTTTATGTACACTTGCATGTGATATCATTTTTAAAACCCCACCGTTTTTTTTTATAAATTATTACAAGGTTTTCAAATTCCAATAACTTTAGTTCTGCATGACATGAGACACCAAACAAAGCTCAGCCTGACATCTGACAGATCAAGCATCATCAACTGGATGATGTCAATTTACCATTCGTTGCACTGCTCCAATGGATCTGTGCCACTCACATTTTAAGGTTAATAGCTTATTATATAATGAAGATGCATTTTGGCTCCAGTTTTTAAGCATTTTTTTCTCCTCAGGGGACCAAACCTAAGACTGTCTTTGACAAACCGCCACCCACCTATCCCTGACGTTTCCCCTCATCAGTCCCTGAATAAATATGAATGCCAGAACGTCCATAAAACCCACAGCAACAACACACCTAATTTAAAAGCTTGTATAATGAAAATGCATTTCGAGTCCATTTTTGGAACCCCCTCTTCTGGGGGCAACCCCCAAGACCCTGAAGAAGAAAATATCACAAGAAGAAAAGAGTTTTGGTACAATTTGGTACAAACTTCTTATTGAAAGGGGTTATAAGCTGATAATGAAGAGAGAACCATTCTGGGAAACACTGAAGTAATTCACCTCTACAGAGTGTGAAAACTTGCTGCTCCTGTACTGATTTGTAAAGTAAAACATCTTCATTCTGTCTGTTTGGTGAGCCTTCAAATGGGATGAGTTTTGTTGTGTGCATGGCTGACTGATCTGTACACAATTTTGCATCTTTTTTTTTCCATTTTGTCTCAGACATTTTGAGTGCATTTTTGAGAACGAAGAGACGCATGTTCCAAAGACAGTCATTGTTAAAACATTACAATTCAAGCATTTTTTGGGTCAAGCCTCACTGCAGAATGTAACATGCAAAGAGTTCGGGGAGTTTAGACGATCATGAAACATTTAGCTACCACCAAAAAAGATAGATCACTTGGATATTAACGTTCTCTAAAATCAAAAACCCAGCCCAAAGCTAGAAAGATGGAGAAAAACAGATTTGGTATATTCAGTTGGATGAGTGTACACTGAAATAGCAAGTCTGCGTTTGTTATCTTGTAGACCTCACTGTGACTACTAATGTCACGGTGCTAGCATATGTGAGTTGGTTATGTTTGTCTACAGATTCCTGCAAGTTCCTACAGTTAAATCTGAAAAAAAATCAAATAAATTACAAATAAATGTATTTACAATGCATCACAAATATAAAACATGCAGAATAAATGAAATAGCCTGAAATAAATAATAGCAAATAAAATTACCATGTCTTCACAATACATTATAAATAAATGCATAATGTATAATGCATTGTAACAAATTACATGAACTCGTTCCTGAAGTACTTCCAGTTACATGCTTAACTCAATGCAAAGAAGGAATGCACTTGTGGCATAACGTATTAAAATGTTATTATGTTTTAGGTGATATGTAGACATATAGTAGTCTGCAGAAGCTTTGGCATGCCTGGGCAAAATTTTTGAGAATAGTTAAGTGAGCAGAAGATGAACTAATCTCCAACAGAGGATGACCTGAAAGGTATAAAGTGGAGGATTTTCTTTTCAACATTTTAAGCAAGAATAGTGTATCCAGCAAAGAAGGGCACCCCATGAGCTCTCAGATAACTTTTACCAAGATCTCAGCCCTTAATTACGCTGTTGGATTGTGACTTGTGCTATCATTAGGAAAGATTGGGTAATGCAAATTTCAAACCTTTTATAAATACTTTTCAAACCCTGTTCCAACAATCAGCAGCCAAGGAATTCTCTAAGCAGTTGCCAAGCACTCAGGAAATTAAGATAATTTATGCCACAAAGGAGGAGAAGATAAAACAAAAAGAGAGCAACGCGTGTTCAGGTAGCCGTTTACTCACTTCATAATGTAATTAAGAGATGGCAATTATCGGGAATGGTGGAGGTCAAGCTGATTTCAACAAGATGTTAAACAGTCTAAAAACTATCTTTGTTCTCCTACACACTTGCCATTTGTTGTTTCTAAAAGGGAAATGTGTTCATTTTTGTTCTTCATGCTCATTTGCATGTGACAGCAGATTTCAAAGCCCAGTAGCAGTTATTATTATTACATATTTTTAGAAATTACAATAACTTTGATTTGACATGACATAGGAACTCCAAACAAAGACCTCGAGCATCAAAACAAACCAGAGGTACCATCCGTTTGGCCATATGATGACAATTTAACATTTGTTGTGCCTCCGTCACGGATCCATGTTGCTTCTATTCTAAAGGGGTTAAACACTTGTTCAAATGCAACAAAATACTTAAGCTGCCTCTGGAGTGGTGGTGCACAGTAACAGATGTGTAAATATGATTTTTAATTGCATACCTCCATATTCAGCTCCTTCCCTGTGTTGTACCTTTTAATTATTAGTGACCTTTTAAGGATAAGTTTCTTACAAACTGATTATGACTCACTGCATCCTAATGTGCCCATACTTATGATATAGAAAACACAACAGAATATGACATTTTAACACCTGCGATCACAAGGCAATCATTCATTATGATTCTTTATGAGTCTTTGTGATGAAGTCATGTTCAGTTAGTGAGAACTTACATTGGATTGTACCATTACGTATAAGGCCACATATATTGTCAATTTAACAAAATTATTTTGCAATTGTTTCTGGTCCTAATTTAATAATGTTAGGAAAAAAACCAAAAAAAAGGAAACACGCATACACCAACATATAAATAACAGGAGTTGGCTGTATCCAAGTTTTAACGATGCCCAAACTCAGTCTTACTTTACCTGTGGGTTGCCTGTTTTTGGTGAACAATGGTGAAATGTATAATTTCTGACATTCTCGCATTATTTTGTTAGATATCAGGAATGACAACTGATAAGCAGCTTAGACGTAGGAGGAAATAATGATGGATGGAGTCTCTTGTGTATATGACCTGGTTGCAAATGTGGAATATTTCGATTTATTTCAGTCTACCCTGTGATTCTTATGTGCGTTTGTGCATGCAGGATGTGTGAATATTTCGCATGAGGATTTCATTTTTCCTCTGTACTCTAATGTAGGCCACAGTGAATTCCAGAGCAAGGTCATATATACACTATGTCTGATGAGCTTAAATGAAGCGAAGCCATTATCAGGGAAAAATGAAAGGATTAAAGTTTTGACTAAAGACTGTTTCCCAAGTATTGAATGAGTTGGAGAATATTGACCCGGATTCTAGGTCAGAAATTCCATTAAACCCAGATTAAATATGAAATAGAACAGGATTAACATGACAATAGGATGTGAGTTACCTGTAAGGAGTACGGGGTCATGTGAATGTTTCTTTTTCTTCTTTTTTTAAAGCATTTTTTTGCTAACTAATTATTCTGTCATGGCTAGCCACATGGCCGACAGAAAGGTGGTGTTTTGGTCCTGAGCAGTAAAGTGTAGGTGCTCTACTATAAACACATTAATAATTATGTGTGTTTACCTGGCAGGTTGTCTCAGTCGGAGTGTGACAGTGTAGCCCTGTAGAGGGAAAAGCATTGTCATTACTGTCTAATTCCCCCACTGGTGTAGCCAGCAGCTGCTTCTTTAAGCTCATGCTGTGTTGGATGACACGTCTGTTGTTTAGTGCAGAAAGAATGGGAAAGTTGTTTTCATTTACCCCAACATAGGGTGTACTTACACTAGCACGTGTTCAAGCATGGCTGCCACACCCTCTCCGCACCTCCCTGTTAGCCTGCACTTACATTGGACCCGAGGACGCTTACATCATCACATCAGTCCCAGCGTTATCCTTCTTGTTCTTGAGTTTTTGTTTATTGTGTCCAGTTGTCCTATCCCTATAGGATCCCTCACATTTCCAGCAAACACTGCTGTTCTGCAATAGACCAAGGTGTAAAGTGTAAAGTCTCTGTTTTTGTAATGGCACAGAACAGCCCATTAATGTGGGAAAAAAACAATGACTCAAATTGATATCAGGAGAAGAATCACTGAGCACTCTCTGTTGGCTTCGTGGTTTGTTCTCAGAACTTGATATCTGCTTATTAATGATAAACTGTCTGCAGTCTAATTAGCAACCTGACTGTAAGTCATTTACTGTGTTACCAAATGTATTTCTCCATGACTGTACTGGAAATGATTTATCTTTCCATCAAATTACCAAACCTCAGGTCCACTTTTGTAGTCACATGAACCAAAGTTGGTGGAGCTCTGCTCTGGTGAAGTTTCACCCCTTGGTCCAAGAATGGAAGCAAAACTGGGTAAATGTTAGCAAGCTCACAATAATTATCTTCGGCAGGATCTATCTGAGAGATCTAAATGATTTCCCAACTCTCAGGGCATTTCATTTCCAAATATGATGCACTTACCTTTAAGGTTTCCAACTATAAAGAATATGAGAATAAGACTTTTGAGAACTTGAGGTATGAGGGTTTAAAGCCTCTGAGGGTAGATGAACATTACAACCCCTCTCTCTTCTCTCTCTCTCTTTCTCTCTATTTCATCTTTACATTGTCTGATCTATCTTTCTCCTAATTTTCCCTTTCTGCCTCATCCTCTTCTGGCATTTCAAATCCACTCAATATCCAGTGACATTCAGGGAGGGCTGACACTTTCTAATAAGGGTGTAAAAAGGTGTGGAGCAGAAAAGAAGAGGAAAGAAGAGAAAATGGATAATGAAGCATGGTTGCCAAAGTCCCACTGTTATTACTTTGGTCTTTGTGCATTGCATTTTTCTTTTTTAAGGGGGGTAGGAGTGTGAGGTGCGAAAGTTTGGAGCATGAATTGCATCCCAAATCATGCTCTCCGTAGTGATGATAGAGGAAGCAAGAACGATCCTTTTAAAGAGCATTTTATCCGTTTAGGTTTATTTCCTCTTCACTCTGTGGACTTTTTTTCTCTGATGGAAAGTGAAAATTGGAAGATTCAGAAGGTATTTGAAATTAGATTGAACCCTGTCGATCTGGACTTTTTTATGCTTAATCTGATGACATTCTACAGTTGACTAAGAGATCTTTTGTAGCCTACAGTGTTCCCTTGTTGATCTGATCATACTCCCTGGTTAAATCCATGGTGGTCCTTTGTTGATCTATCAGTGTTCTATGATTGATCTAGTGTCACTTTCTATTTGATCTGTGATCTGAGACCTTATGTTTGATCTGTTTAATCTAGTGATGTCTCTTGATTCATCTGTGCTCTCTGTCTGGTTGATGGCATCAATGTTGATCTGGTGATGTTCTCTGATTAATATTGTGTCCTGTGGATGTTCTCTGGTGAGACTGAATATGAAATTTTGCTTTTCATTACTCAAATTTTAAATGTTCCCTATTTGACCTACTAATGTCCTCTGACTTGATGTTCCTTATGTCATTTATCTGGTTGATCAAGTGATGGCCATGATTGTTCAGTGTTGTTCTTAGGTTTAATCTGGTGATTTTCCCCGGGTAAACTGGGGCCTTGTTTGCTTGATCTACTTGATCTAGTTGGCTGTTTTCTGCGATGATGATCTGGCAGTGTTCACTGACTGTTTTTGTGATACTGTGAATGAAATTTTAATTGTTACTGTAATGCAGATGCTTTTTTTCTGAGCCTCTTATTTTTTTAATGTGTCTGCAGAATAGACCCCGTGGTGTCATGTTAGACCCTGTAGGCCAGACTCAAACACAAGGGATTGGGCAGCAAGAGTGTCTTTAATGAAATAAGGTAGAAGAAAGGCAATCCACACGAACATAGGAGAAAAAACGAAAATGACTCCCCAAAGTTTTGCTCCCAGCGGCTGAACTAAGTCACGTCCCTGTGAAAGATCCGCTCTAGTTGAGGAGGACCGAGACTGAGTTATAAGTTTACTTAATAATATTCTCCTTCTTTTCCTTCTGAGAATTCTCCTCACAAAGACCAGAGTGAAGCAGTCTTCCTCTGGACGAGCGGGAGGCTGAATCTTTCTGCTAGCTCTGGAGAGGGAAGAAAGGGAAAGAGTGAAAGTCACTACTTTGTTTTCAAGTTAGAAACCTTTGAGCTGGGTGCCTTTCTTCAGCCTCCTTCCATAAACTGCATGAACTGCTTGGTCTTTGGTTCTTTCTTTGGGGAAAGCTCTTTCGAGAGAAAGCTCCGTGCACAACAGGTAGAGAAGGCAGGATGATGGAAGGACGATGGTGACAGGGCTACATGGTAGATCTGAATCGGCAGGAGAGACACAAGGGGCATGACACAGACAACCAATCTCAAGACACCACACATTAACTAAACTAACAAGGTCTTTACATACAGTAGATCCTCAAGACAGGTGCGGTACCTAGCAGACCGGTTACGTCATCGTATTAGCGCGGGTGAGAACCAGGTGGGTTCCACTGCACGCACACAAAACAGACCTACACGTGGCAACAGGGGAATGCCCTCAGGCTTAGAACTCCGGTGACACTTCTTTCTGAGGGCTGGGCCTATCAGTCCCGGATGTGACACATTGTAATAGGCCTTTGTCATCAGTGTTTGTAGCTCTAATGGCAGCTAAATTCAAAGTCATTATTTTATTGTTTTCTTTATTTTTATTACAATTTTTTGTTTTAATTTAATCCCAAATGTAGATGTGTGTTTTACACCTGTAAGTCCCCCCTCCCCCTATCAATGGCCCTGTGACAATGGCAGTCATTGTTATAACAGACACTGAAATGCATTTTCTGGCAAAATGCTGTCTTTTTCACAAAATTAGTATAAATGAAAAAGAAAATTACCTAACATTACCTAACTTGCTCTTTATGTACTGGCAAAGGACTGAAGCTAGTCCTCATATGATTTACAGATTCTTTGTAAAAGATGGCAGGCTTCATCTTTGAAATTGTGATAAGCTGAATAGAGTATAGCATATCCGAGCATCCATTTTCAAAAGTCAGAGACAACCAATCAATATTCCCAATACTGTTCTTCACACAGCAGTGTGTTTTAGAGAGTCATTCACAAATACGTGCCCAGCTGCATTATTTTGGAATTTGGAATCACACCATGTTTCTTAAATTGTGTGTTTGATCTTGCTGATGGAGTGATCTGGAGATCAAATGAGCATCTCACCAGAGAACCACAGCTGATAGCCTGATAGACGATAGGTGGGTTTATGTTATTTATTGGATTGAGGGCAGCTTCTGGTTTGTAGAGCTCAGGCTGAACAACAATGACTGTCAGGCAGAAGCAGAATACATATGCATAACCACAATTGATGACCAGTTCATGTGGTTTAGAACCCCTCTAATAATGAGACTTTACATTAAGATTAGGGTTACAAACACGTTATAAGTCATTAATAAGCAGCTATAAACAAGTTGTAACAGTTGTCATGAATTAATTTAGACTCACTGTTTGGCAAGATCTTAGATCTTGCTTGTTGCTTGTCGATTTTTCAGGCAGAATGTTAAACTATTAGCTTCACTGGGTGCTTGTTAACATGCTACTACCATTAAAACACCAGATACTGGCAAATAGTGAGACTACATCAATGTATGACAACTGTTATAACTCGTTTATAACTGGCCAATAATGATTTATTAACATAACAAACAGCCTAATTATGCATCATTTTAGGCCCTTTATAAGGGTAGTCTCAATGTAAAGTGGTACCTCACTAAGACTGGTTTGCCTAGTTACCCCTGACCATTCACACACACATACTCATGCACACCCTTGTACGTCCTGAGCCATCACCCCATTAATACTGAGGTGACTGGCTCTGTTGTGTGTTTGACTGAGATGGCCTAACCGTTACAATCTCTGAAAATATATTTATTCATTTTTTGTGGTTTGGTAAGTTGAAACAGAAAAAATATTTATCTATCTTGTGATATTGATCTATCTTGTGATATGTCAACAACAGCTCTGAGATTAAAATCAGGCTCAAAATATGATGCAGCGTAACTATGATTCTAATATATTATAATGGCAGAGGTGTGAGGTCCAGTTGGGTTGATTCATGACTGGAACGGAGTGTCCGGCAACAAAGACCTCATGACATAGACTTTGTAGTTGGGCTGTACGTCAGTGTTCTAGATACTGATTCCTGACCATGATGGAGGGTGACAGACCATGAGGGCATGAAATGGCCCAGTTTTGGTTTGCAGAGTCTCAGACTCCCCTGAGCTTCAGGAGGAGCAAGAGACCTTTCATGACAATCAGAGAGAGATAGAGGACAGTCTACCTGTCTATCTATTTATCCATCTGTTTGTCTGTGTATATATTATATATTAACTAATTAATTTTAATCAATCACTTTACAGCCCTAATATATATATATATATTAGTGCTGGGCCGTTAACGGCGTGAGATTCTTATCGCGCGATAAAAAAAATATCGCCGTTA
>JBBPDC010076771.1:0-10449 GCA_037974485.1 Hemigrammopetersius urotaenia
GTCCATTACAGTGTAGTGTCACACAGTTACGCCACCTGACTACTGTCCATTACAGTGTAGCGTCACACAGTTATGCCGCCTGACTACTGTCCATTACAGTGTAGCGTCACACAGTTATGCCGCCTGACTACTGTCCATTACAGTTACAGCGTAGCGTCAAATGGTTACCCTGCCTGACTAGTGTCCCTTACAGTGTAGCATCACATGGTTACGCTGCCTGACTACTGTCCATTACAGCGTAGCGTCACATGGTTACACTGCCTGACTACTGTCCATTACAGTGTAGTGTCACACAGTTTTGCCACCTGACTACTGTCCATTACAGTGTAGTGTCACACGGTTACACCGCCTGACTACTGTCCATTACAATGTAGCGTCACACGGTTACACTGCCTGACAACTGTGTATTACAGCGTAGCGTCACATGGTTACACTGCCTGACTACTGTCCATTACAGTGTAACGTCACACAGTTACGCCGCCTGACTACTGTCCATTACAGGGTAGCATCACACAGTTACGCCACCTGACTACTGTCCATTACAGTGTAGCGTCACACCGTTACGCCGCCTGACTACTGTCCATTACAGTGTAGTGTCACACAGTTACGCCACCTGACTACTGTCCATTACAGTGTAGCGTCACACAGTTATGCCACCTGACTACTATCCATTACAGTGTAGCGTCACACAGTTACGCCACCTGACTACTGTCCATTACAGTGTAGCGTCACACAGTTACGCCGCCTGACTACTGTCCATTACAGTGCAGTGTCACACATTTACGCCACCTGACGACTGTCCATTACAGTGTAGTGTCACATGGTTACGCCGCCTGACTACTGTCTATTACAGTGTAGCATGACATGGTTACACCGCCTGACTACTGTCCATTACAGTGTAGCATCACAGAGTTACACTGCCTGACTACTGTCCATTAGTAGTAGTAGTAGTAGCCTTTATTTGTCACATACACTTTTACAGGGTAGCGTCACGGTTACGCCACCTGACTACTGTCCATTACAGTGTAACATCACTCGGTTACACCGCCTGACTTTTGTCCATTACAGTGTCGCATTATCATTATGCCACCTGACTACTCTCCATTACAGTGTAGCATCACTCGGTTACACCGCCTGACTTCTGTCCATTACGGTGTCGCATTATCATTATGCCACCTGACTACTGTCTATTACAGTGTAGCATCATGTTTACAGGAGCAGATGATTCCAGATGGTCAGGCAGTGATCAGTATAATGGTGGTGATCAATGCTGAGTGTTTGGAAGCCAATTGTAGGAGCTTTAGTTCTCTATCAAAAAAAGATGAATGTAGATCAGGGGCGCTCTGGTCCTGGAGGGTCAGTGTCCAGCACAGTTTGATGGTTCTCCTCCTCAAACACATTCACTAAACCCGGCAATTAATTGCCGAGGTGAATCAGGACTTTCTGAGCAGGGAAATTACCAAAACCTGCTGGACCACAAGCCTCCAGGGCCGGAGTTCTACACCCCTAATGCAGAGTGAAGCCACATCGAGGTGTGAGAATGTGGCACAAAGCTGAGTGGACGCACTCTGCCGGTGGCGCAGCCACAGCACTAATTCTGGACACGTTTGGGAATGTTTGGGTTCGCGTACTGCAACCCGACCAAAATCAGCAAGGAGGTGGGAAAATTCAGGGAGGGTAGGAGGGAGGCAGGTTTATTTTCGCCTGGCCCTGCGCTGTTTTGACACGTCTTTATAACCTCCACACACATTTACGGCATTTATCAGACGCTTTTATCCAAAGCGACTTCCATTCCCTACCTACAGGGAGCAGTCTCTCCCTGGAGCAACTTGGGGTTGAGGGTCTAACTCAGGGACCCAGTGGTGGTGCTGAAGGTAGGATTTGAACCTGTGACCTCTTGGTCCAGAGGCAAGTATCCTAACCACTGAGCTACCTCCACCCCCACCCCAGCTACCATAACCTCTTTCTGTTGAGTCACACTGGAAGCAGACCTCCAGTGTTCCTCACCTGCAGTGTGTTTTAATGCATTAAACATTTTCAGGGTTTCTTTGGTTATTCTGTCCTGCACAGGGTGTCCATAACAAAACTGTGCCGTCCCTTATGCACACTTTGTTACATCTTACAGTATTTGTGCTGTGGAAAAGCTGTGTGGATCTTTGTTACCTGTGTCAGTTTGACGGGTGCAGTAATCCGCTCTGTTACAGCTGGTGTGTGGTGTGTATTACACACTGTTACAGCAACATATTCCTGTTCTTTTACGCTGATTTCCCTTCACCAGTATCACTGGCCACTTTAGTAGAAACACAATTTAATAGACATACGTTGTTAATAGGAAAAGAACACAATCAAGATTGAGTACCAGAGTGCACAGGTACTTCTAGAACAGTGGTTCCCAACCTGGGGTCCGGGCCCCCCTTGCGGGGGAGCACTAGAGATTGCAGGGGGTGCCCACAATTTTGCCTGTACTGAAGTTACCAAAATATTTGTATACATTAAATTCATAAAATCCCAATGTCTGAGAAACATTAGTGTGTGTGTGTGTATGTATAAGAGTATAAGAACAAAAATCTACAACCGCTGTTTATTTTTTGAAAATAAATGTTTGTAATTAATCACTTTATTCTTTTTGTCTATGCGGGTTGGAGTTGGGGTTGGGGGGGCCTGGCTTGTCTTGGACACAGGCCAGAAGGGCTTCAAGGAAAAAAGGTTGGGAACCACTGCTCTAGAATATTATGAATGTTTCATACTGCGTGGCCACTTTATTGGAAACGCCTACCTTGTGCTCCCACAGAATGGCAATAAATTGCCACTTGATTAGAAACACCACTTTGATTATGATGGAAATATGTGGTAAAAACCCGATAAATGACTTGTGAGTACCAGAATGCTCAGATTCTCCTACATCATTATTAACACTCCGTACACTTGAGTGAGTTTTGTAGCATCCACTGATCGATAAGGGGTTGATGTGCTGTCAGCAGAGGCGGATGGCCGTGATGGATGGCTCTGTTTGGTTTATCGCCTTCCCAAGCTGGTGTTCCCCTGGAAGCCGCTCTCCGGGTCCCAGAACGGGACGGACCGGCGCCTCTCGGCCAGCAGTGTGTGATGATTTCCAGCGGCACAATGAAGGAGCATCAGAGTTTAATGAACAATGAATCCACACTCCCACCAGTCACAGAGACCGAGACTTTTCAAAGACTATTACCAAAGATCTTTGGGTCTGAACAAAACATTTACAATATAAGAAAGAGGGAAAGAAGGAAATCCAATACTTACTCCAATCAAGGGCAGGAGATAGAAGGTCTCATCATGTAGAACATAAGCATGCACCCTAATAAACATTTTGACAACATTTAGGCCCTCCTTATTTATTTATGTATACAGTAGTCCCTGGATTTTTGCAGGGGTTATGTTCTAAGAGCACCCGCATATAGTGGAAACCGCATTGTTGTGTTTTGGTTAAAAAATGCCTAAAAATGTCTATGTTTATAGTGTATACCCTAAATCTGTCCCCAAATCTGCTCCCAGAACACTTTAATTTCATTTTAAACTCAGTTTAATGCATTATCCTTAAAGAAAATTGTAAAGGTAAATAAATAATCAGAATAAGAAAACTTTATTGCTTAAAAAAATGTTAGCATTAGCGTGCAAAGACTCGTCCACAAAAGAAAGGTTGAAATAACTCTCTCTACCCACATGTTTAGACAGAGCACAGCTCACTAATACTAAATAAACTGAGATAACTGTTGAACATGGTGGGGGGTGTTAAAACACTAAAATACGAGGACAAGACATGGAGCATGCTACATTCTGCAGCAGCTTCTTCTTCTTCTTCTTTTTATGGCGGTTGACAACTTTTTAGTGTATTACTGCCACTGCTGGACTGGTGGAGGTACTACAGTTCAGTTCTCAGAAAAATCCACGTTAGACTGAGGGGTTACTGTATATGAATGTATTTATTTGTTATTGCCACATATTTAAAATAACAGTCGAAGTGCCATAGAAGAAACAGTCAAATGTACAATCAACAGTTAACATACAGCACTGTGCAAAAGATTAATTTCTTCATATTTCACCTCCAGAGATCCAGATGTTCTTGTATGTTAGTGTGTTCTTGAGGAACAGTTCTCCAGGCTTCCTGAAGGACCAGACCTGGGGCCAGACACAGATTTGCGGACGGGCCTTGCATTGCTTTGGGGGGGGCACAAATTTTATAGGCTACTTTAGGTACAGTATAGCAGCTGGGTGTCGTTCAAATAAACACAAATGATGCAGTAAGATACGTCAAGAGCTGATTTTAGTTATTTTTATTCATCAGAATGCAGCGTCTCTTTTAACAGTGTACTCTAGCCAGTCTCGGTCTGCACACCAGTCACTGTTGAACAATCTATTTTTGCCTGTCTATTTGCCAATCTATTTAGCTGGAGATCGGTCAACCTCTTGTGTGAGCTCGTCTATGACATTCTCCTCAAAGCTGTTTTGCTTGTTAAAGAAATGTTGTATATCCATTTTCTTTAGCTTGCTGTAGTTTCTCTCATCTCTCTCATCTCTAGTTTGTGATGGTTGTGTTCGTTGTTACACTAAGAGTAGCCCACCATTTCTGTTTAACCTGGATTATTTTAAATGAACTACAGACCATTTGAAATGACCACATATTAGACAAAGCATTTTTTCTTTGTTATTATGAAAAATTTTATTGGAAAAGGAAAACTATGAATCACAGTAACATGCAATTATTAGTATTTTTTCAAAAACAATGTTGTAAACATTTGGTGGGATGACAGGCTCATATTATCAGGTTCAGGGGCCAGTTTCAGAGGAATGTTTCTGTTGGTTAAGACACACAGTGACCTACGTATAAATCATTCAAGCAGAACAAAGAGCATCTAACTGAAGTCCTGAACCAGTGAAGAACCAGGAGCAGATGATTCCAGATGATCAGGCGGTGATCAGTATACTGGTGGTACTGAGTGGGTGGAAGCCAATTGTATGAGCTTTAGTCCTCTATCGAACCTCAGAAGATGGATGTAGATCAGGGATGTCAAGCTCTGGTCCTGGAGGGTTGTGGTCCAGCACAGTTTGATGGTTCTCCTCCTCAAACACATTCACTAAACCTGGCAATTGACTGGTGAGGTGAACCAGGACTTTCTGAGCAGGGAAATCCCAACAACATGCTGGACCACGAGCCTCCAGCACCAGAGTTCTACACCCCTAATGCAGAGTGAAGCCAGATCGAGGTGTGAGAATGTGGCACAAAGCTGAGTGGACGCACTCGGCCGGTGGCGCCGCCACAGCGCTAATTCTGGACACGTTTGGGACTGTTTGGGTTCGCGTTCCCCAAGCCGACCCGACCCTAATCAGCAAGGAGGTGGGAAAATTCACAAACATCATCTGAGGAAGGTGTCAAGGAGGGAAGGAGGGAGGCGGGCGCTGGTTTATTTTCGCCTGGCCGAGCGGTGTGCTAATTCGTAATTAGCGCAAACAGCGTTTTCCCACGGAGGCCGAGAGCAGTTTGTTTTTGGGGTGAATTATTGCAGGCTCGGCAGGGTGGGGGGGTGGTGGGCGGGGGGGGGGAGTGTGGATTTAATCCACACTGCTTAGATCTGCCCTCCGGACACACACACACACACACACACACACGAGCGCAAACAAACTCTGGCTTGATGAAAATAGAAAAGACTCAAATCCACCCTAAGCTGCTTTGCTAAATCACATTAGCACGTATTATTTAACCGCAAACACTTCCAGCCTTATCACCGCCCTCGAGATCCAGATGTTGCGAGGGGGGGCGGAAATGGGAAAATAAATAACTGGGAATAAAGCCGTATTTCTCAGGCCGCCAGGGCCATTTAGGCGAATTGCACAAACTCTAATGGGCGAGTTAATTTCCCTCCTTCAGCCAGAGAGAAGTGGGGGGGTGCTAATAAAACTCGGCTAACTCCCTCGTTCTCAACATCAAAGCAATTTAGATCACTCTCGGTGCGTTTTAACGTGTAATTACCATCGCTGAGCACATTACTGGTTTCGTAAAACCTGTAATTAACAATGACAGCTAGCTTTTTATTATTGAAGCTTTCCTATTGAATGCGGGTAGAGGGAATAACGCCCTTTAGCATCTTGTACTTTATGGGTTCCTCATATGTTCCTTGGCTCTAAGTGTAATTGCTGTTCTACAGAAGAGCCTCTAAACCTCATAGGACACTGTTGTGTGTGATTCTTCAAAAAAATATTTCTATATAGCACCACAAAGTGTCTAAACGGCATGTTTTGAAGCCAGGAGGCCAATAAGATCCTTCAAACAGTCGCCTAGTTAGTCACTATTCACACAGTGAAAGTGGTGGCATAGTGGGTTGGATACTTGCCTCTGGACCAAGAGGTCATGGGTTCTAATCCTACCTTTCTGAGCAAGACCCTTAATGCCAAGTTGCTCCAGGGAGACTGCCATATACTAGGAGATATATAAACAATATTGGAGAAGCGAAATCGATATAAAAGCCTTGATGATCCTGGAACAGTGCTGGATGGAATCTGAAGTGGGGTGGATGGAGACTCGGCAAAGACTTTATGGTGGACTTGCAATAATCAGGCATGAAGGCAAATCTATGGAGGCTCACGGAGGCTTTGCTGAGTCAGTACGGACCAGGTTCAGCGTCTCAGAAGTTTTCGAGACTTTCCCAGCAGTGTGTGAGGTCTTCGGTCAGGGAAATAAAAAGAAATGATTTGAGGTCTGATCCGCTGATGGTACCAGGCGTGCATTCGCATTCAGAGAGATCTGGCAGCACAGGACAAAGCAAAAGACGTGTAATTTCTGAAATTACACACCGAGACCCTCTTCGTCTATAATAATCTGTTCTGCTAAGTCTGACTTGTTTATTCACAGCACTGCTCTAGACACTCAAACCAGCAGAGCCTAGGTATCCTTCCCTCATAATGAAAAACATAAGTGCCATATCTGACCAGTGTGGGAACATTTCACTGAAGCCCAGAAATAATGGGAATGAGATCATAAAGTCATCACCAGCAGTTAAAAATGTATGGGAATGACAATCAAGTGGTGAGAATGAGATAATTAAATTGTGGCCATGATTCAGTAAACTGTGGGGATGAGAGAATTAAGTTGTAGTCATAATTTAGTAAGTTCTGTGAAAGAGATTTTTAAAAAGAAGAAGAAGCAGCTGCTGCAGCATGTAGCATGCTCCGTGTCGTCATATTTCAGTGTTTCAACCCCCCCCCCCAATGTTCAACAGTTATCTCAGTTTATTTAGTATTAGTGAACTGTGCTCTGTCTAAACATGTGAGTAGAGAGAGTTATTTTAACCTTTCTTTTGTGGACGAGTCTTTACACGCTGCTAATGCTAACCGCTAATGCTAACGTTTTTTTTAAGTTTTCTGATTCTGATTATTTATATACCATTCAATTTTCTTTAAGGGTATTGTTGTAAACTGAGTTTAAAATGAAATTCAAGTGTTCTGGGAGCAGATTTAGGGGCAGATTTAGCTTTTACACTATAAAAATAGACATTTTTAGGCTTTTTTTAAAATCAAATAAAACCACAGTTTTTCTACTATACACACGGGTGCGTGCTTTGGAACGTAAAGCTAAATGTAAATATAAATGAAGTGTTTTAAATCTTTTTAACTTCTCCAGAGTGATAGAGCCTCTCGGCCACTTAATTATTAAAGTATTTAGTGCCGCTCTCGTTACATTATCATGCAAATACAATCCATGAGTCTGGACCTTTTTCATGATGGCTTCCACATGCGGATAAATAAAGATGACTCTGATCTTCTGTGTATCTCGCCTCGCCGAAGCGATGAAACATATCGGGTTTGATCAGACGAGGCTGTATCTCTGACACGGGGCGTCGGGTTTCAAAGCGGAGCTGGAGTTCACTCCGTCTCATCTGTCCGTCCCGCATCCTCTGAAGGCTCTTGCGCAGATGTGAAGTCGGCAGGAATTCTGACTCGTTTGAAGTCGAGTCCACGCGGCGTTTGATCAAACCCCTTGCTGTCTACCTTCACGGCTGAGGGGTGAACAGGCGGCGGGAGACCAGTTTCTCCAGCTGATGATTCTAGACTGATTTTTGCTTGTAGTTAAAGGGGCAGTTTAGTCAAGAACTAAGTCGACTTTGGTCCAGTCAGCCCAGGGCTGGTCAGTCTGCCAAGTCCGGGGCTTCTTTACTGTCTTTAGTTTTTATTACACACACACACACACACACACATACATATACAGTAACCCCCCGCAGATTTTTTCTTAGAATCGAATGAATACTTCTTCACATAACCCACAGACATCCTCTGCATTTTCATTTTTCCTAATTTCGTGGCAATATTTTCATGCATTTTAGCGCCAAATTATTTCGAAAAACATAATTTACCAATTATAAATATTAAAAAAGAAATATAAATATTTAATATTAACATAAATTAATATTGGTAACATCACTATTTACATACTAGCACTGCAGGAGACAGCAGTTCAGTGTAAACTGTACAGTACAGTCTATGCAGGAGTAACATCACTATTTACATTCTAGCACTGCAGTGTAAACTGTACAGGACAGATACGGGTTTACCCTCACACTCTCTTTAAGGGGGATGTAATAAACTGACCTTGTTCTTCTCTGACACCCTGAAACTACAGCTCTGAAACAGAGCTGTGGAACTTTAGTATAGAATGGCTAAATTACGAAAACACAGAGTGAGTAGAAAGTAGTGAGCCAAACTGTTAAAGCCTGAATTTCTGGGTAAAATTTCCCTCTGAGACTCGAACGTCACGAACCCTGTTCTCCTGCATCAGAGGTCCTTCGGTTCAAACCCATCGGGTCACGAACAGCTCCCCCGAAGGCGTCACGCCGCTAAACTGTGTTCTTCACGGCTGAGCTGGGTTCTGGTCCCTGGTGAGGATGCTATATTGGAGTTGTTATTAATTTTTGTGTATTTTTTCCCCTTTGCAACTTTCTTGCTGTTGTTGACACTTTCCTCGGAACCCTCGGCTCAGAGGGAGCCGTGTGGTTTCAGCTCTAATTAAAAACTATTTTTCTCTTTTTTGTGATTTATTTGGGCCCTAATCAAAACGCCGGCTTTCATCCTATGGTAATGCATTAGTTAGTGTCCCTGTTTACGGCCTCCGCACATTTAGCATTCTTTAGGCTTTTATTCTATTTTTATTTCTATTTAAATGTTTTATTTGATTCTGCAACAGTTTTATTATTAGTGTATGCTGTGGTTTATTATGGTTTTTGAGAATGTTCCTATTTCCTTCATTTTTGTTTTTCATTATTAGAAACATCACCTTGTGTTTACACTCACTGGACAATTTATCGGAAACACCACCTTGTGTTTAAACTCACTGGACACTTTATCGGAAACACCACCTTGTGTTTACACTCACTGGACACTTTATCAGAAACACCACTTTGTGTTTACACTCACTGGACACTTTATCAGAAACACCTAGCTCGTATGGTCTTCCATGAGTCGGAGCATTTGATTGACTTTTGTTTTCATTAGAAATTGTTGGTCCGTGTTCTGTTGTTTCTGATAGAGGGTCCTCAGAAGTTCAGGATCTTCTGGAGAGTTTTAGGAATAAAGGATCGTATTAAAGGATGAATAAAACATAGGAAGCGCGGGACGGAGTCTTTCCTCTCTGCTGAATATTTGATGTGTGTAGATTGCGCGTGTTTTTGGGGTGAGGAGCTCGAGAGGAGGAGGATGAAATAAAGATCAGGCTGGAGTGGAAAACGCATGGAGGGTATTTTTAACTGTCGCTCTGCGGGAGCTATTTCAGCTCCGGAGGAACGCGGAGGAGATATAAAGCCACGGGAAGCTCGAGATCTCTGAGTTAACTGTCAACGGGGAGGGGAGGGGGGGGGTTCCTTGTTTGGTCAGGATGAATTTAAACAGGGATTCATTGTAGTTCAATATATATTTAATACAGGATTAATTTAATCTGGGATTATTTACAGAGCAGGGTTTAATTAATGTGGGATTATTTGCAGTGCAGGTTTATTTAATCTGGGATTAATTATGGTGCAGGATTAGTTTAATTTGGGATTATTTACAGTGCAGGATTAGTTCAATCCGGGATTATTTATAGTGCAGGATTAGTTTAATTTGGGATTATTTAAGGTGCAGTATTAGTTTAATCTGGGATTATTTATGGTGTAGGATTAATGTAACCTGGGATTATTTATAGAGCAGGATTAGTTTAATTTGGGATTATTTAAGGTGCAGGATTAGTTTAATTTGGGATTATTTATAGTGCAGGATTAGTTTAATTTGGAATTTTTTAAGGTGCAGGATTAGTTTAATCACACACTGCATCCACACACTCCTCACACACTTCTCACACACTGCATCCACACACTCCTCACACACTGCATCCACACACTCCTCACACACAGCATCCACCCCCTCCTCAACCAAAGCATCCACGCGTCCATCACA